>BGNK01005150.1:11448-43140 GCA_003297005.1 Symbiodinium sp. clade A Y106 | reverse complement strand
ACCCGATGCGACTGGAGACAGGGTGGCCTTGGGGTGGGGCTTTAGCTTCCGCGCGACGCGCCGTGGACGACCCCCTTGGGTCGAGGCGCGGCGCTTCAGTTGGCAAGCCCCTAAACCCCAAAACCCCTAGACCCATAAACCCCTAAACCCTTAAACCCCTAAGCCCCTAAACCCCTAAACCCCTGAACCCCTAAACCCCAAAACCCCTACTCCCTGAAGCCCTTAACCGTCCAGGACTCCTCCGAGCCTGGAGCCGACGCGCCGCTGCTCTCGGCGCGGCTGGCCGACGTGGGCCTGGGGGCAGAGGTGCTTACACATGTATGTATGTATGTATGTATATATATATATGTGTGTGTATACATATACGTACTTTTTTTGGTAGATAGGGCTTGAATACGGTTTACTTTGGGTTCAGGGTTGAGGGTTTAGGGGTTAAGCAGGGTTAAGGATTGAGGATTGGGGGTCTAGGGTTTAGGATTTGTCATTTTTCAGGGATCCAGAAGATAAATATGTATATATATATATGGATGAATGTATGTATATGTATATGTATATGTATATGTATATGTATATGTATATGTATATGTATATGTATATGTATATGTATATGTATACATAAATACCCATGCTTATATGTGCATGAAAAGGTATATAGATATGAATGTTTATGTGTATGTGCAGGTGCAGGTGCAGGTGTGTGTGTGTATGTGTGTACGTGTACGTGTATGTGTATGTACAAGTGTATGTGTATGTACATGTATAGGTATCAGTATAGTATAGGTATTGGTATAGACATAGGTATAGCTATATAAGGCTTTAGGGGAACCGGGCGCCGAGATACGAAAGCCAATAAAGATGCCCTTAACATGAGCCCTAAACTCCCACTTTCAACTTCTGAGCCCTTAGACTGAACCCGATCCTAAACCTGGAGTCGTCGCCGGAGAGATTTCCAGCAGGCGAGGGGGTTTCAGCGAGGAGGAGTTTAGGAAAATATAGGAGCTACTGTAGCGGTCTTCGAAGGATACAGGGTTTGAAAGCTTACGTGTTTGGGAGTTTCGGGGTTTAGGGGCTCTTCGTTCGCAGTTTCAGGTTTGACGCCAGAGGCACACAGCGCGATCATCAATGCTCCTCCTCCTCCTCCTCCTCCTCCACCTCCTGCATCTCCTCCACCTCTTGCTTCGCGTCTTCCTCTTCTTTTTTGATCGTTTAAACTTCTGACTGCTATGGCAACTTAGGTTTCTAGTGATTCTCGTTCATGGGTTTCCGTTAGGTTCCAGTCTTTGGGCTTGCGCAATGGGTCAGAGTCTAAAATCTGGTGTTCGGATGTTGTGCGTGCAGTTTGAGCTTGCAGGGTCTTGCTTTAGGAGGCGGTTGGCACGATTGCTAGCAGGGCATAGGAGAAAGGTTGCACAACGGTGCGCATGTTCGGTAGAAGTCTGGGGCTTTATGGCTCTGGGCTTCGTAGACTTTGGCTACACATCTGAAGGGCTACGCCCTGAACGTGACGAGCTCCGGCGTGGATCTCGCTGCCGCTGCTTGTCACTACCAGTCGAAGGCTTGAGCACTTTCCAAAACAAACAGGACTTCTTACTTTGTACGGCTGCTGAACCGCGAACCCCTAAGCCTTAAACAGTACTAATTCCGGAAACTTTGAGCCCTGACCCCCGACGAGATATTCGGAGCTCGCTGATGTCGGGCTCCCGGGTTCTGCAATTTCTCCGCTCCTCACGTACTTCGCTGACCTGGGTGCTAGACAACTGGTTCGCAAAGTGGAGAGGCTTCTGCCATGCCCGAGCCCAGAAGCCTTCGAGCCCCCGGAACCTTTCTAAATTTCAGAAACCCTAAACCCCAAACCCCAACACCGTCAGCCCAAAGCCCAAGAAAAGTTGACACCCAGGAGACCGAGCATGGCCTCTTCAACGGCATCATGACTCTTCGGCAGCTGCTCCAGAAGCCCGAGTCGGGTGTCTGGCAGCTGCCCTTGGTCCCTCGGACGGCCTCGGGTTGTTTTTGCAGACGAGTACATACACACACATATCTAATTATATATATATATATATCTATATGTATATATCTATATAATGTCATATGTGTATATGTGTATACCTGTAAATATATGTGTATATAGACACACATGTACATATATATATATATACGCATGTACATACATATACAATGTAGTTTATGTGGTTTATATATAAGTATGTGCTAGTATGTATATGTGTTTAGAGGGTTTCTTAGGTTTAGGGCTTTAGGGTTCCAACCTGAAGCAGGGGGCTCAGTGAGTATGAGTAGGCTTGCCTTGTCGTGCCGGTAGTTCGCAAAGCTTGGGAGTCGGTTATGATGCTTTCTGAGTGCATATATATATATATGTGTGTGTGTGTCTCTCATACATACATATACATACATTCACTAGTATATGCACGAAGGTACGAAGGACGGAGGGTTCTTTGGGCCCTTAGCTTGGCCGGAGAGCTTGCATCTGAGCCCAGGTGAACATTCGCGACAAGCCTGCCTTGCAGTGGCGGGGTCTTATGCTGGACGTGAGCCGCCACTTCTTCTTCCCCAAGGACTGCCTTTCCCGAAGCCCCGAAACCTGAACCCTGTCGGCCGGAACAACAATCGTGGATGTCGGTTCGGAGGCCCAGAAGGCGCACTTAAAGGCGGAGGCAAGCACACTGCCATCGAGTTCGTTCACCCACTGCATCAAACTCCCGCCTGCGTCAGCACCAGGAGGTAAAGCACCTGCTCAGGACCATGGCGCTGCCTATTGCCAGAAGTTTTTGGAGTTTGGAGTGTTGGGGCGGTGTTCTTGTGATCGGCATTTGTTTTGGGGAGGCTCAGAGGTTCAAGGTTGCAGGGTTGAGGTGTACACAACGGCCTCTTGATCCAGGGGTTCGAGTCTCGAGTGTGTTTTCGCGCCGTAGTCCTCAGCCCTAAACGTTAACCGGAAGCTGTATTACCTAGCATCTTCCAGATTCCAGACACTCAAGAGTACAGAAGTGATAAGCAACATCATTTTCCAGCATTCTTCTTGCAACATCGAATGTAAACGGTCACCCCGCAAGTATCCGTGGCCCCAAAACGCGAGTTCCTAATCAGGTTTAAGATGAACCACTTCCACTGGCACCTGACCGATGACCAGGGCTGGCGTTTTCCGGTGGAGAAGCCGCTTTGCCTGTTATCCTTACATCGATCGACATGCTTGTTGTGGTTGCTGTCGCTCCAATTACTGAATTATGAGAGCCGTCGTAATTGTCCTTGGTGGTGCGTGCTTTCCCTGTTAAGAAGATCACGATGGCGATGAACGTGGAGAATCTGAGGATGACGATAGTGGTGATGATGTGATGATATAGGAGATGATGTTGCCGAGTTTGTTTTGATGGTGATGGCGGATGGCACTGCCAGTATCATTGTTATCACTAATGTTGTTGTCATTATTTTCTTTGTCGGCGTCGTTGTTGTTTTTGTTATTGTTGTTGTTGTTGGTGGTGGTGGTGGCGGCGGTGTTGGTGTTGGTCATGGTGCTGATGTTGGTGTCTTTTCGTCGTCGTCGTCGTCGTAGGCTTTCTTTTGTTTTTGTTGTGGTTGTCATTGTTATTGTTGTTGTTGTTGGTGTTGTTGTTGTTGGTGGTGGTGGTGGTGTTGGCGTTGGTGGCGGTGGTGTTGGTGTTGGTCATGGTGTTGATTTCGGTGTCTTTTCGTCGTAGTCGTCTTTTTGTTCTTTCTTTTGTCATTGTTATTCTCGTTGTTAGTGTTATTCTTCTTGTCGTTGTTGTTGTTGTTGCTGCTGCTGCTTATCATCCTTAAATTCCTGCATTCTGACTGTATCATCGTGCTCGCGGTGATGTTGTATTAGGCACAGCCAGCATGCATCGTTGAGGTTTTGGCCGTCGTTGCTGCTGATCTCACCTCGTCTTTACGTACGTCTCAGACCAGGGCTTGTTTGATGACAGGCTTTCCGGATTAACGTTGGCTTGCAAGCCTGAGGGTTGAAGGCCATGTGGCAGTAGAGTGCACCGAAGGCACCGAAGTTATTGCACCACTGGCTCGAGGGTAATCTTCGTCGAAAGGTCCACGCTTCTTCTTGCCGTTGATAGCCCTAGGCCCTAGCTCTGCATGTTTTGCGGGTCTTGGCATTCAGGACATCGATCTGATCCTGATGTGGTTGTTCGGTCATGTCAGAGACCCGAAATCCAATGTCCGGCGCTCACCACATCAGGACAGCCATGTGGGAGTCTCCGTAAAATAGGGCCTGGGGACCGTAATATAATATAGCACCCCAAGTAGTAGGATCCTTATTATAAGGACCGCAAAATAAGGTATCCACTAATTTTCGGAAACTCCCATGTCTCGAACTGTGAGGACCCTGGGTCGAACAGTTCTTGCAACACCCCGAACTCCGGGCTCTGATCCCAGGTATCCCAAGCTCATTTCCCTCGGAGCGGCACGCCGTGCGACGCCGAAGGCACAGGGCATATCTCGGTGCTCCTGGTTTTTTCCCAGCCCTGCAGCCCTAACTGCTATTTATCTATCTATCTATCTATCTCTCTATGTTTTATATGTGTATGTATGTATATACATATATACATATATACATATATACATATATACATATATATGTATATGTTATATGCAAATAAATGAATAGACCCTAAACCCTAAACCCTGAGCCCTGGCCCTAAACCCCAGAGTCGTTTCTCTGCTCCACAAGCTCGGGGCCAGGGCCACACCCCCCGGTTGGACGGCCAGCCCTACAACCACTCCTACACCGTGGAGGACGACTCCGGGGCCTGTCGTGTTAAAGGATGACTTGTGTCGCTGAACAAGGACTCGAAAAGAAGGTGGGGGGTCTGAAGAATTAGCAGTATACCAAGGACTCGAAAAGAAGGTGGAGGGTGTGAAGAATTAGTAGTATGTGTCCCGTTCTAGTCGCTATACAATCATGGTATAATGTAGCCCAAAGCCTATTCTGATCATTCAGGCCGCCATGGCAGTGCAAGCTCTCGAGCCAATGGCCCAAGACACCAAAAGTCTCTGACAGCCCGAAGCCTAAACCAAGCTTCCCGATCTACATCGTCAGGAGATCCGAGATCCTGATAAGGATCACCATCTCCGACCTCTTGTCTCAAAACTGCCCTTCTAAGCCTACCAAAACACCCACCCACTGGAAAACACCATACGGCCTTAAAGCCCAAGTGCCAACAGCGTCCCGAGAAGCCCCCTAAGTTCAGAAAAAACAAAAACCTTAAGGCCTAGAGCCCTAAACCCCACTTAGCCCAGAAACCCTATCTTGAGAGGAGATCGAGGACATCCTCAGTCTCGCAGAGTCTCTGCACATCGAGGCGGAAGACGTGAACTGAATGCCTTAATAATTTGAAAACCTTAATGGTTAGAGTAGGGTTTTCATGCCTTGACAGCCGAAATGGGGTTTTGGAAGTTGGAGTTTAGTATAATAGGGACTATAAGAGGATAGTGCTACAGTGTGTCAGTGCACGCAGCCTTCTTGGAACAGAGCAGCAGCGGCCGCATTTTAGCGCCAGGAACTGCAGGAAGGGGAAAGGACGATGATGGTGAAGATGGTGATAGCCCTCGCAATCTAGGTCCAGTCTCCCTGAAGCCCTGCCCTACAGCCCGCGCCTGGGCTCCTGAAACCAGGAACATGAGGTGGGTTGCTCCGTAGCACCCATCCACTTATCCAGAGCCCTGGAAACCTACCCTAAACCCTAGATCCTAAACCCTAAACTTCCCTAAACTCCTCTCTTGGAAGGTCATGCCCGAGTTCGACCTTCCGGGTCACAACCAGGCAGAGCCAGCACAGGGGGTTGCAAGACTTGGGGCCTCAGATTTCGGTCTCGACCTCCAACTGAGGCTTCGGGGCCGTTTGCAGTCTAGAGGCCCCAGACTCTGAACCCTAAACCCTAAACCCTAAACGCTACCTAAACCCGAAACCCGAAACCCACAAGCAGGAGTTTGAAAGTCCGTTGCTGGAAGAAATCTTATATAGACCGCCTCCGAAGGTGGCCCGAAGGCCTTATTCTAACGATCGGGGGCCCCGATGTTCGACCAGAAGCCCGTGAAATTCCTCGACACTGCACTCTGGAAATTCCGCCCGAAACGCCAAGAGGATATTGTCAAATTCCGCTTCAAGGGCCCTTCGGGTTTCAGAATTTAGGGCTTGGGAGTGTATTTGGGATGAGGCTGCAGAGTTCCGGGTTCATTTGCTAAAAGAGTACTACAAGGGCTCCTCTAAGACTCTAAGGGCCTAAGGCTTACTAGACGGGCTACACTAAGGGCTACTGTAAGGGTTAGCACGAGGGTATCATCTCAGGGACAGGGTTTTGTTTTTTGGTGCTTGGCGCTTGCCTCAAGGCGGCGATTGCTTCGTACCCTGAGATGGGCATCCCGGCCTAATGAAGTGCGATCCAGAGGTCCCCCTAAGAATATATGGGGTTTCCCTCAGTGGAATGTCCCGAAGTCGAAATGGTGGTCGCTTTATCAGGGATCTACATACGGGTGCAGACTCTCATACTGCTCTGAAGATGTTGCTTTGCCCAGGGTCTCAGGGCTATCCGGAGTTTCTGATTCAGACCTCTGTGTCATCCCTAAAAAGCTCCATTCGGCCACCGGAAGGACGGCTTGGAGCAGGAGCTTTGTGACTACATCTTGCTTCCGGAACCGCAAACCCCCCTCCAGCGTGCGGGCTGACGATCTAAACCTGAGAGTTGTGCTCAATGCTCCAGAGCGGGGACAGGGCTCCTGCCCTAGAAAAGCCTTCTAAAACTTGTAAACAAGCCCTGTAAACAACCTTCAGGGACCTATGACAGCTCCTGTTCAAGCGATGTAGACTCGGACTCTCAGGAAACGCGGATGCAGCGGCCAAGTGGGACCCAGAGGTGGCTACGCAGCCTCTCGGCCCGGCTGACATAGCAGGGATCTGAAGGATGTTGGGTGCTTAAAGGGTTGTACCGGGTTGAATGCCAGTTATCAGAGAGGTTCATAGGGTTTATCATGTTTTTTGGTTTTACGAGGGGTTTTTTTAGGGGTTTATGAGCCAATTATTAAGGCCCCCTATATACAACGTTAAGGCTTGCAGCAGGGTCCCTGTAAGTTCCGTATTAGTATGAGTAATAGGGCTGATATTAGGCTAAATGTTGTGACCCCCCACACAAAGTAGGCTCTAGCAGGCTTCCGACTCAGTTTTTTTCTTGTTTCTCGTGTCTTTCGTCAGGTTTGGTGCCTTGCAATACACGCTGAATCCCACGGACAGAGCCGTGAACTTCACCAAGGCTCCGCCGTGTCGCTCTGAACCCTAAAACCCTAGAACCCAACACCCCTGATATTGGGAAGCCCCTCATGTCTTTTCAACAACACACCTTACGGCCCACAACACTCGTATGTAAGCACAGACCTATACGTAAGTGTATGTGCAAGCATCAGTAGACGCGTAAGTACAAGTATAGCTAAAGCAGAGTATATATAAATGAATCAGTGAACGTACAGCTAAGTCGATAGCAACGCACTTGTATGTACACATATTATTACTGGATGATCTTCAAACCTATATGCAGATATAGTTTGCCAGCACTACAGCCCAAGCCCAACAAACCTGTACAGGACATCCTCAGCGAACTTGTGCGGCTTTTTCCTGCAACACCCTATGCCGCCTGGCGTTCCTATGGGGTTCCGGTGAGCTCAACTCCATCCTGCACTACTCTGCTCCATGCACGTAGTACGATTTCAACATCCAGAAGCGCCAGAAGTATGGCGGAGAACATTCCATCGCGCGTAGTGAAGCTTCTAGAACCCGTGACTAGTGAAAACGTCTCAGCCGAAACCCTAAACCCTAAACCCGAAATAAGGTGCACATCGGTGGCGATGAAGTTCCCACGGACCAGTGGGCCAGGTGCGCTGGGGACGACTCCGTAACGTAAGATGATCATTGTCAGCAAACTGGAATGTTTGTATATGGACATAGAGCCAGTGACCTCCCCAAACCTCTCCGATTGGCTGTTTCCCTCAACATGATTTCTCAGATTCGAGTATTGGTTTACCCTATACCCTAAACCCTAACCTCTGAACCCTAAACCTCTCAACCCATTCACCGTAAATCCCAAGTTGTAAGCGCTGGTCTCGCTGCCAGGCTTAGTTTGTTTTCGGTCTAGGGTTCAGAGCCTGACTTAGGGATTTGAATGATACGGAACAGTGTCCCCTCATAGTCCCCGTGAATTTGTGAAAGCTGAGGGGTGACAAGCGAGAGATACATACGTACATACATACATACATACATACGTGCGTACGTACATACATACATACATATGTACACATAAATAAATAACAAATATATATATATATATGTATATATGTATATATGTATATATGTATATATGTATATATGTATATATGTATATATGTATATATGTATGTATATGTATATGTGTATGTATATGTATATGTGTATGTATATGTATATGTATATGTATATGTATACGCATATGTATATGTGTATGTGTATGTATATGTATATGTATATGTATATGTATATGTATATGTATATGTATATGTATATATATATGTTTATATATGTTTTATGTGTTTTCAAATATGCATACACATATAAGTACATACATACATACGTACATACATACATACATCTATACACAGAATGGCTTGGCTCCACGACAAGTCATGTGAGATGTCGTAGCAGGGATGGATTTATCTCGATCCTTGGTTGCATTGACACTTGCAGGTCACCTGCTGCCAAGGACGACGATCTGCATCCGTACGGACTTTGCTGGATTGTGTAAGTGCGACCTATGTGTGTTTGGACTCCTGCCCTGCTTGTGCCCGCAGCTTTTCAGGAGACTTCGACTGTTTTCCTAAAATGAGTTTCCTGAAAGGAACCCTAAACCCTAAACCCTAAAATGAGTTAAAATGAGCTTCCTGAAAGGAGGTGGCGGCGGAGAAGCACCTCTCTCTGAGACAGCTGGAGGGCTTGATGCTCGGGGAGGCCCGGAAACAATCTCTGCCTCCCCTCGCTCCCGGTCGCTCCCGTATGTGTGTATTTATGTGGACTTATATGTGTAGGTATATGTATTTGTGTGCGTATATACATATATATATGTACATATCTGTTTACATGTTCCTTTTACATAATCTCCATTGTTTTTGCTAGTCGATGTGTACAACGTTTGTTGGGGTTGAGCGCTTCGTGCACAGACAGCGCAGCGCCACCCGGGGGAGCTCGAGACTTCGAGCTGGAGCTGGCAACCCCCGAAGAGCCGATAATCTATTATACTATACTGTAATGTGATGCAGTACTGTACACTGCATACATGTATGTAGATATACATATATATACATTTCTGTATAGATCTTACGTTATGCAATCTAATGTAACGGACCCCTGCCAGGCGGCTCACCACCTGCAATCTTTGCACCGCAAGGCGGTCGTCTGGGACGAGGCGCCGGAACCGGAGAAGGGAACAATATCGCGCTGATATAGAGGGAATGGCTACCGTTCGAAATAATGTCGTGACATGATCAGCCGAGAACTTGCATGAATGGATGAAGCCGGGGCGTTTCGAAGCATTGACACAGGGTAACTGAGTAGGGTACCCTTAGACCCTCAACCCCCAGCCTGGACCCTAAACCATCCCCAGCCCTGAACCTTAAACCCCGAACCCGGACCTGTAAATCCGAAACCCGAAACCCTAAACCCTAACCCCCCGAAAACGGAACCTGAAACCCCAAACCCGAACCGTAAACCCTAAAACCGAAACCCTAGCCCCTGGGGCCATCTTACAGGCGCTCGAGTCCGGAGGCGACTTGCCCAAGGATTCCGTGGCCCCCCGGCTTATGAAGGTTCCTGGTATGTTTGGGGTTTCGGGTTAAGGGTTTCGGTTTATCACGGTACTCGTATTCGTGCAAATTGTGTCGGGTCGTCGTCGTTTTTTTTTTTGTTGATGGTACTGTTTGTTGTTTGATCTTGGGTCTGGTTTCGCTAGCTGCTAGCTGCTAGTACTCTTCTGCTGCTGTGCATCTCCGCGCACACAGTGCTGTGGTGGCAGTTGCTTAGGATGGGTCTTTGTGCTGCTACTGCTTGACCGGACTTCCCAAGAAAGCCCTAATCTAAAGGTTAAGGCCACTACAGTAAGCTCCAGATGCCCAGCTCTAGGCCATGTGCTTGAGCTTAAAGCCTGGAGCCAGTCACCCTCACACTCCCCTCCAAAAACTCCGCGGCACAGGATCCAGGCTGGAAAGTGCTCTAAACCCCAAACTCTGCGACCCTAAACCCGGAATCCCAAACGCCACCTAACGCATAGGACTGAAATCCGTCCCAGGTGATGATTTGGAGGTCTTGGTTGGGCTTGGACAAGGTCGGAGAGCGAGCAGCGCAGCGAGGACCGCCTCTTCAGACAGGGTTAGGGTTCAGGTGTGTAGGGCTTTGGGTTTAGGGTGGGGGAGGGATTGCTTGCCAGTACGCCCTCAACCCTATACTGGGTTTCGGAAAATTAGAGGGTGTTTGGGGGCCTTCATTTTCTGCAACCTCGTTATAAGTTTCGACTGATGGTGAGACCGGGCCGATGTTTGGAATGCGGCGGTCGGGGCAGATCCTGTTGAGTGCTATCGCGCCTGATTCTCGCAGCCCTGAGCTCCAAGTTTAGACGAAAGCCTGAGGCCATTCTGTGGTCTTGGCTCCACAGACCTGGACATACCTCGCGACTCGGCTGTGTGGTTGATTGCGTCAGGCCCGTGAGTCCCATAGACTTGACATGATTGCTGTAGCAAGACTAGAAGTGACCTTGATATGAGCATGACCAAGAGCAGAAACAGATACACCGGCACTCGCTAGGAATTTTGGCGGTGGTTGTTGTGGTAGTAGGAGTCGTCATCGTCGGTGTGGATACGGTGGTTAGGTCAGGGTAGTAGCTGTACTAGTAAGGGCGTATTGCTGATCAGTTAACGCTGGTGGAACAACGATGGCACATACTACATTGCTATACGGATAGTCACCCGAGGATAAGAGTGTCGATTAACATGTAATACAACGGGCCATTGTAGCGACTCAGGATCAGTGGCAGGACACCTCCAAGACGCAGCCGCTCCGCCGTGCAAGATCAAGTTTTGGGTGCGTGTCGCTTTCAGGTCAGTTTGTGGCGAGGTTGGTGGAGGCTCTTCGCAGTCAAGTATCCGGACCTTTCAAAGGCGTTGAAACCTGAAGCCACATATCCCTGAACCCCCAGCAGTAGCATACCTTTCTACTCGCTGCCATCTCTGCCCATTCAGGGCTTTTGTTGCTATAGGTTCCTCTCATTCTGATCCCGGCCACTGGGAAGGTTCGATGCGATTGGAGGCTACTTGCCGTTGTCAAAGGCCGGCTGGGCTCACCGAGACGGCATCTTCTGCGATCATGTTCAGGGGGGATGTTTTGGAATGGCTTTTGTGTTTAGTCGCGCAGCGGGTTTTGGGAAATTGAGACGATGGCTTCAAATCGCTTCCATTCATCTCGGTCCGACCCGGAAGGTCTACAGCGTTCCCACCACCGCCGGAAGTGCCAAAGTGTGACTTGGACCGCAACCCTGAATTCTAAATTTAACAACGCTGCCGATATTCAGAGATTTGGAGAAGAGAAACGCAGTCTTAAAACCTTAGACCTTGCCTAAGCCGCTAGCAGCCTTAGAGCAAACTTTTTTGGCCAATCAAGAGGATTTCTGTGAGCATTGTAGGGGCCTTAATAGTTAGATCAGGGTTTTTGGGCCCGTTATACTATAACTAATATAAGGAACCCCCAAAATAGTATAGGCAATTATTATAAGCCCCCTATATCATCTCCCTTAACCAAACCCTGCAAACCTCCTTTTGGACCTGAGCACAAAGAACGCACTGAAGCGCTTGGAAGCGAGCGTATATCTCCTGTTGACTCTACAACCGAAACCTAAGCCGAACCTAAACCCTAAACCCTAGCTTCTGCTTCACTTTTCCCAATGCTTCACCGACTGATAAAGGCTGGCATGCTTTGGAGAAAGGTCCGTCAACATAGGTTAAAACAAGAATTCAAAAACCCCACACCCTCAACCCTACAAACCCTAGACCCCAGACCCTGAACCCTACACCTTGCACCCTAAACCCTACACCCTGAAGTCTTGTGGTTGGTCTGCTGTGGCTCCAGGCTGGGTCTGCAAGGCCAGCTCTGGAGTGAGTGCCCCGGAGGCATCTTAATGGCTTTTAGGCTGCCCTCTTCTCTTCAAGGGGCCTCTTGGGGGGAGGGGGGGGGGGGGGGGGGGGGGGGCGGCCTTCAAGCAAGCGGGGGGGAGGGGGGGGGAAGGGGGGGGAAATGGAGGGGGTTTTGTTGTGTTTTTTNGCGTTTTTCCGGGCGGGGTCGTGTTGGGGGGGAGGGGGGGGGGGGGGCGGGAGGGGCTGCCTTCAAGCAAGCGGTGAGTAGGGGGGAGGAAGGAGTGGTAAATGGAGGTGGTTTGTTCGTGTTTTCTTTTCAGAGCGTGCGCATCTCTGGGATGATTAGAATTTGACCCCAGCGCCCCCAACACGGTTTACACAACTAAACGTTCTTGAACCCTCAAGCCCCTTACAACCTGTTTCAGCCCGGCCCCTCAACAACCCTTAAACGACTCTACACCCAGACCCTCAACCCCTACAACCTTGATGAACCCCTGCATTGTTCCCAAAACCTTTGTATAGTAACCTCGTACCGTAGCAACTTACAGTGTCTGCAATAAAAGCCCAGGTACATCCGCGAGGGGGAGAAGAACTTGGATTTTATGGCCTGGCCCAGGGGCTGCGCATTGGCCGAGGTCGGGGGGTGTTGTTTGCTTTTGTTTGTTTGTTTGTGTGGTTTCGGGGTGGGGCTTTTGGGGGTTTAGGGCTTGGGGGTACTAGGCCTTTACCAGGGGTTCAATTAATTTTATGAGGGGTTGGGTAGGGTTTTGTCAGGGGCTTTAAAAGGTTGTATAAGGGGTTTATAGGGCCCGGGGGCTTGAGGATGTTTAAGGCCTGTTTGAGTTTAGGGTTCCGGGCTTCGGGATTGGTTTCAGGGTTTGGGGTTTGAGTTAAGGGTTCAGGGCTTAAGGAAAATTTTCTTCTGTCACGACTGAAAAACATGTACCTAACTGACCTTTGCAAGCATTTATGTCTCGTCAATTTTTTTAGCGTTCATGATCACCCATTAATGATTAGTGCTTCTAAGAGTTCTAGCAGTCGTCTGATCGCTGTTGTGATCAGTCTTGCCACATCTGCTAGTCTTTTCTTGTTGTCTTTTCCCATTAGTTCTTATTGGCCTTTCTCGCCAGAGACGGGGGAGGTTTCTGGTTTCTTACTTTTCGGATCTCGGATCCCTGTACCACTAGACTTGAAAACGACATCCTACACCTGGCTCGGATTCCCCTTCAAATTCCGAAACCCTTTTCCCAAAACCCTGAACCTAAGAACGCTCAACCACTCCAAAGCGTCAAGTCCCTAAATAGTCGCTAATGTCCCTAAACTCTGAATGCTGGGACTTAAAAGGCTGGCTGGCTGGGTGAGGCGAGGCCGAGCTTCAATGCCCCCTGGCAGCATCGATGTTCTGACGCCAGGGTTCAGGTTCAGGGCGCATGCTGTGGGTTCGGAGATCTTTGCATCTTGGTCTTGCTGTTGCTTCTATAGCGGCGGTGGGGACCTTCTGTAAATCCTCGTAGCTGTTGGTGATGGCTGGTTCTTTGATTTTTTGCTTTCTGCTGCGCTTTTCGATCTCAGATCTCGCGGCGGAAGGGTATTGTAGGGCCGACTGGTCAGTAATTGACTTATTGAATTCGATAGAGGTTGTCTAGCGTACTATACAACCCCTCAAAACCCTTTTCAGGCCTCAAACCCTGAGCCCCAACACCCTGAAACCTAAGCACTTGCTGCATTTCGGAGGACTTCCGCTATCGCCTGCAGAAGCGAGCGAAGGACAGTTAGGGTTCCTCCGGAGCCTAAATGATCCTGTTGGCAAGTATAGGCAATGTAGGGGTCGGAACGATTAAGGGCTCCTTTCAGGCATCCCTTAGAAGGGTGCCTTCATGGGCTCCCTTCAAGGGTTCCTCTAGGGTTTAGGGTTCAGGGTTCAGGGTTCAGGGTTTAGGGTTTAGGGTTTAGGGTTCCTTTATGGTATAAATAAGGGCTCCTTGAAGTGAGGCAACTGTGAGTCGCTCTCAAAGCACCGAAGGACTTCGAGGCCTTCGCGGTGAACCTGGGGCAAATCTGAATCTGGAAGTCCCTCTCACTCCAAGCCGGCAGGTAGTCTCAGGTAGTGTCTCATCAGAGATCTTTGGGGCTTTCCGGTTTTTCAGGCTTTTCTGTTGAGGTTTTAGGGTTTAGGGTTCAGGGCTTGGGTGAGTCAATGAGAGACTTCCAGCTTTCGAAGCAGTTTCACTCCTCGGCCAAGTGTCTGCGAGACAAAGGGAACCCGGGTGTCGCGCGAGTCGATCCCCGAACCACGGACTCTGACCTTGAACCGATAAGCGACAAAACCCAAGCCTAAGCCCTAAACCCTAGCCCTAAACCCTAAACCGTAAAACCTAAACCCTAAACCCTAAACAGCCCTGAACAACTGATGCCCCAAAGCCCTCAAACCCTGGACTCTAGACCATAAACGCCAAAAGCCATAGAAAGCCTCAGCTCGAAAAGCCCTAAGCCCCAAAGAGTGGAGCCCTTGTAGAACATTGGGAGTTTCCGAAAATTAGGGGTACCTTATTTTGGGGTTCTTATAATAAGGATCCTACTCTTTACTATTTAGGGTACTTTATTAGGGTCCCATTTTCGGAAACCCCCCTTTGAACCCGAAGTCCTTGTACACGACCCATGCTGCGAGAGATCTCACCTCGCGCAGATCACCGTCAGCGCGTCCTTCACTTTGATGTACAACTTGAACCACAGGCTGCTTGAGCGCCCTTGGGGCTTAAGTTTGAGGGTTTAGGGTTTAGGGTGTAGGGCCCTAAAACCTAAACCCTAAACCCTAAACCTCAGGGTGTAAGGCGTTTGGGTTTACGCCTCTGGGGTGTGCGGATTCTAGGAAGCTGCGTGGGTCGAGAGGACGCTGCCTTTCAGGTTTTTGGCAGGCCTCGTCGATTCCTCAGCGCGTTTACTGGGTTTCGAGCTCACGTTGAGTATGTTGCAAGCCTGAGTAATTACCTGGCACAAAGAAAAACCTTCCTGGCAAATTCACCCTAAACCCTAAACCCTAAAGTGAGAAGGAGGTCTCGGTCTTGCTTGCGACGCAGCATTTCCAAGAGCTCCTGTCCTTCCCGCGTCCGTGTTAAGCTGTGTTCGCCAGGTTCTGCTGTTCTTATCGTATACTACTGCTTAATACCCACTTACATCTAGACTTACACTATGTATACTACCTACAATCCTACAATACCCCACTACCATACTACCATAGTGCCATACTACCATACTACTATACTGCCGTACTACCATACTACTATAGACTATAAGCTGCCTCGCTTTTCATCTTCCAGTGCCTGGCGCGCGTCTTTTTGGCCAGGCGGAGTCGCCTTACAAAGCCCAACGGCTCACAGCTGTGGATGATGATGCCCGGGGCCTAATAGTAATTACCTAGGGTTCCCTTTAAGGGATCCTTAAAGGGTCTATTTGGCATCTAAACTAGGGTTCTATATTAGGGGCCTGAATAATGACCTATACTATTTTGGTGGGCTCCGTATTATAACTATAGTACAATGGGCCCCAAAACCCTAGTTATTAAGGCCCCTATAGTAGCCCTCGATTTCTGGGTTTTTTCTCCGGGATTTGGCTTTGGATTTGGGTTCGATTCTTTGGGTTCCTGGGGGCAGGGGGGGTTAAAGGGTAGATCTTCAGGGAAGCAAGTGCATCAGTGGAGGACGCGCGTTGAAACGCGCAGTGAAGGGTGGGTGAAATCGGCTTTGAGGTTCGAAGCTGGAAGTTGAGGGTTTTGATACTTTGGGCTTGGTGGCTTTGTCGGCTTCGTTGCAAGAAGCACAGCACCGAAACTCACACTGAGAGTAAAGCTTCCATACGAAGCCCCGCGAATCACCGTCCGGACCCACTTCGGAACTTCGAGGAGCCCTCAGCCCTAAACACCCCTAAGCCCTGAACCGGGAGTTCTTAATCTCCAACCTCGTCAATCCACCGGGCCTCGGGATCGGGTGGGGATTGCTGGTGTCGTGGTGTAGACGCCGGAATAGTTACGATGCTATTCCCTAAACCCTAAACCCTAAATTTCCTGACGGTTCCTTGCTATACATATACTACAACACAGCGCAAAGCCCTATTCTACTTATCAAGGCCCCTACATTGGACCAGCCTCAGGTTCTGCCCGTGCTGCGTCGGCCACCTCTACCGGAGGCTCCTGAGTAGCATAGGGGTCTCACGAAGCAATCGTAGCATTTCCTTCAAGTCACTGCATAAGTATAGTCAGTTATCGGAGAATATACACCCTAATTCCTATTCTAAGAATTTGGGCCAACCTCTTCGTCATGCTCAACAGAATGCCTAACAGCCAGCCGCATGTGAAGTGGGAAATTCTGAGAGTAACTTTTATACGTAATTGGTTACTTATAGTACCCTCTTGGTAACTTCTATAGTAGCATGGTACCCGTATAGTACTTTTTATGTTTCTCATAGCTCTTACACGACCTGTATAAATAACATGTATCGTACTAAACAGTATACTAACTTTTATGGTTGTTATCGTACCCTTATTGTGACACTTACAGTTATGATAGTACGTGTATGGTAACCGGGTAACCCTTGTAGAGCCTCTGGCAAGAGGCGTTTTTTCGGAGACAGCGGGTTCAAAAGAAGCTCAACGCAGAGCCAGCGCCCTAGAGGCTGAAGCCCCGAACCCTAACCCCTAAACCCTGAATCCTCAGCAAGAAGCTTTCAACCCTAAACCCTCAACACAAAAAAGCTTCACCCTAAACCCTCAAGAAAACCATAACCCTAGAAAAAAGCCCTAAACCCTAAACCCCAACGTGACGGCACCTTGAGCTGGTTCTCTTTTACGAGTCCTGAGTTGTCGATTAGAAGTTGTTTTCATTACGGAGTGCACATCCTGAATAAGGATGGACTGTCGTGCGAGCGAAAGGCCACTGCACTTAAAAAAAAAGAAGCCCCAACGCTGGAGGTTCCATCGCCTTCCTCTCTCCGACGACAGCTCGTCCGAGAGCAGTGAGTGAGGGACTGGGTTCTGGTCCGCGGTACTTCATGGTTTGGGGTTTAGGGTTTGGGGTTTGGGGTTCAGGGTTCCGGGCTTAGGGTTTAGGTTTGGGGTTCGGAGTGCAGGGTTTGCGTAGGGTTTGATAACATTCCCTTAGGCTACTGATGTGGCTCTTGCAGATGCATGCCCATTGAAAGGGGCAACTTTGGGAACCTGGTGTTCTCCAGGTCCTCTAGAACCCATCAGCGCCAAAGCCGTTAACCCTCAGCTCTGAACAAAAGATAAAAATTATCAGTCCTAAACCACCCAATCCTCCACTCTGAACCTATACTCTTCGGACTCTTCGGGTGGTCCAGAACCCAGAGGATGCGGGCGGCGGAATAATTCGCGTAATTCGAAGCCCCGGGCGCGACTGAGGAGAGCTTTTGAAAGCTCCTTTGCTTGAGCCCGAGCCCCCCCATAACCATACGGGGTCTTTCTGCCGGTTCTTTAGGGTTCTAAGAGGCTTTAGCTGGTTTTAAGAAGGTTATAATCGGGCTTTAATCGAATTTAAAAGGATTCTTGTCGGATGTTTATGTAGTTCCATCGCTTTTTGATAGGGGTTCAATTGGTGTTGGTGTTTTGGATGAAATAGTGAGGGTTTCAACACGATGGAAAATCTGAACCATTGTTTGTTGTTGGTAGTTGTAGGCATGTTTGCATTTCGTTGCTTTCCAACGGGATTTTTTAACCACATGCATGGGTATCTTTAGTCTGTATAGTGTCGCTCGCCAGTGTCCTTATTGTGAGTTTTTGTGTGGTTGTAGAGGGTATCGTATCAGGTTTAATACCAGGAAGTCTTTCGCACCACTTGGTAGCATGAGCTATGCTGATGTGCGATGTCTCGATGCGGAATACTACTTAAACCCACGTGAGAATCCACAACTAACTACTGCTTCTACTGCTATTGCTACGGCAAGCAAAACACCACGACAAAGACTACAACAACAACTACTACTACCACGACCACGACCACGACCACGACCACGACCACGACCACGACCACGACCACTACCACTACCACTACCACTACCACTACCACTACCACTACCACNACGACCACGACCACGACCACGACCACGACCACGACCACTACCACTACCACTACCACTACCACTACCACTACCACTACCACTACCACTACCACTACCACCACTACTACTACTACTACTACTACGACGACTACGACTACGACTACGACTACCAGCACGACTACTACTACGACTACTACTACGACGACGACGACTACTACTACTACTGCTACGACTACTGACAACAACTACTCCACCTCCTCCTCCTCTTCCTGCTGCTGCTGCTGATACAACCACCGCTGCTATGAGACAATATGTAGACAGTATTGTGGCATTCATAAGAGCGACAGGAATACGATTTCTGCTTCTACAACACAAAAATATGTACCGTAACAGAAAGAGGCAAGAACGGGCCATAGAAAACTACCATTATGGCAGAGGTTAGACACCAGTGCCAGTGGTAGTGTTGTAAGAAGGATGCAGCACCACTGTCCACGGTAGTATCAGTGAACATGCGCAGCAGGCACTATTGCCAATGGCTGAAAGCAATATCCGAACCAGCTCACCATCAGCATGTTGCGAGCCTCCTCAGTCCTCAGCTCTAAACTCACCCCTCAGCCATCAACTGAAAATTCAAACCCCTATCCTCAAGTCTAAATTTTCTTTCGTGGCCCTAGGCCCTAGACCCTAAATCTTATGCCCTGCGAGCCCGGACACGTCATCCCTCACAAATGACAGCCCTAAAGTCCTAAGCCCTCGCCCTAAAGTCCCGCGCAATGGGATCCTCGGGAGCCAGGTGAGGCAGACCCGACGAGGAAGGGTGTAGGCTACAAAAAGCGGCCAAAGAGGAACAAGGGCACGTCTGCAAGCAGAGAACATACAGTCAGGGGCACCCTTAGGGGGGTAGGGGGAAGGGGGGTAGCCTACCCCCGTAAGGGTCCCTATGATACAGACATACAGACATGCATACCTACAGACAGACATACATAGAAAAAGGCATACACACGTGTGTATATTCTAATATACATAAACATAGCTGTAAGCATATGCATATACATACGCAGACATGTATGTAAGTATATACATATATACAGAGATACATCGTACACATGTATATATATATACATATATATATACATATATATATATATATATACACCCAGATCGTGGGGTTGGGTTTGGGGTTGATAAGCAGTTTTCCAGGGCGTCGGCTCTGTCTTTGGGGGCCTGGAGGTATGGGCTGGGGCTCGGAGAAGAAGTTGAAGAAGAGCGCGCGCGCACGCACGCACACACACACGCACGCACGCACGCACGCACGCACGCACGCACGCACGCACGCACGCACGCACGCACNNNNCACGCACGCACGCACGCACGCACGCACACACACACACACATGCACATGCACATGCACATGCACATGCACATGCCCATACCTGACGGGCAGTAGTCGTCATCGTCGTCGTCGTCGCCGCAGCACAGCAGTGATGGTGGTGGTAGCAGTTCACATTCGTTTGATGGCTGCAGTGAAACTCCCGGGTACTCTAGTTGTCTGGCAGGTGTGGGTATTCGTTTGCAAGACAAGTTGAGCCCTTACCCCCCGAAGCCTCAATCCTCCGTCCCCCCAACCTCAACCCCAAAATCCCCAAATCCTTCCCAGAGCTCCATCCCCACAAGGTCGCAGGTCGCGAGAGGCTTTTTTTGGCCCTTGGAGCAAGTCGCACAGAGCACACCGGAAATCGACGCCCTGAAGCTTTTCTCACAGGCCGGCCCTAGGCCCCAGGCAGTAAGCCTCAACGCAGGAGAGGCCTCGCGTTCCACCCGGCGACTGCATTTTGCTCGAAGCGGTTTGCTCCACTCGCCCCAGCCACGCCTCCGATCTCGCTCCTGTGCCCCGGCCGGCGCAGTGGATTCGGACTTTGAAGAGGTTTGGGTTTCTAGCGAAGGGCCAGGGATGGCTTCGAGGTTGCAGGGCTGGAGGTTAAGATTTTCAGAGTTTAGCGAAGTTCGCAACCCTATGCTTCCTAAGGTTCCCCACTTCGTACCTTCCCTTCTTGGATCTGCGCCACTTCGACGTCCCAAAAACTCAACCTTGAACTCCGAAGTTTAATAGAGAGGGCCTGAGCAATTATCAATGTCCTTAGGTCACCTGTTTATAAAGATTATAACGGTTTAGGGTTTCGGGTTTAGGGTTTAGGGTATAGATCCCCTCACCCTGTCCAAATGAGTCTTAGTAGGTCAGGCCTCTACATTAGGCCTGACCAGCTTTCTTTACAAGATCATCATATAGGGGCCTAAAGGCCGGTTCCCACGCCCTGCCGACTTGGTAGACGTGGCCGGTCCTATAACGACCCTCATGCCGCGCACGGTCCCGAGACCGGTCAGGTTCAGCCTCCTCTTCAGTCATGTCCGTCCGCCGAGGACGGACGACTTCTCTCGATGGAATGGGCTGCCTGTATAGCCGAGTGGGGTGTAGGGCCCACTTTACTTGAGGAAGCCTGTAAAAGCATGCCCGTGCACCCCTTCTTTGAATCCTCAACCATGCTCGCCACACTCTTCGAACATTTGACCATCACCAGTCATGCAGCTACCAATGCCCCTTCTGCTCATGTTGTGTCGCTGGAGCAACACGTTTGTTTGTCGCCTTTTCAGCAGCTAGTTGAGGAGCTGCGCCACATAGTTCCGCTGCCCGCTCAGGATGCAGAGCACGATTGGCTAGACAACGACCACCGTAGCCTCATACACCGGGGCACCTTGCATAGCCAATTTACCACGCAGCTTGACACAATTCCTAAATGGCATCATTCAATTGTTGAGCACTTACAGGTGCAGGAAGTCATGGTGTTTACGGACGGCTCTGCTACCACGGGAGAGGCGGACATTCTCCCATGTTCGTGGGCCTTCTCTGTTTGGGTACAGACCCAACAGGGCATTTATTTCTATGGCGGTGCCTCAGGACAAGCAGCCCCACCTGAAACCCCATACCATGTTGGCGAGTTTGGGGACCACGCGCTCACCGCAGAGCTGCTTGCTTTGTCTTGGGGCCTCATCTGGGCCTCTGAGTTTGCGCCTTTTTTTCGCTTGCTTGGCCTTTTACTTCGATGCGGAGTCAGTCGGTCGGAGCGTCTTTGGAGAGTGGAAACAGATTGTGTATCCGGCCGTGCCGGGTCGTCCATCCTTGCTTCATCTAGCCATTGCTGTCAGACAATATGTGGACCGTCTATGCATTCTTGGCTACGCACATGTCAAGGGCCACTCGGGGGCTCTAGGCAATGAGGTTACTGATGCTCTCGCCAAGTCTGCTCGCAAGTCTCCAGGCGATTTGGTGTCGCTGCCAACCCTGTTGGCCGGACGGCTTGTTGCGCACCCTCTCGCTCAGTGGCTCTGGCTGCTCGCAGGACCGGTGTTCCGACATTGTTTGCTTTTGAAAGTGAGGCAAGCCGCCTGCGTGCCTGTCCCGGCGTCCCACATAAGGCTCCCAATCTGGGCGGATCAGTCGTGCTGGTGCGCAGCACGGTCTTACTTTCCTTTCATTCAATGTCCTCACCTTGAAAGACAAGCGTGGCAAAGAGCAGGACTCAGCAGCCCCCGCAGGTATGAGGCTCATAGGTAGGCGAGCCATCCTACTACAAGAGCTTGAACCGCATAAGCCATTCCTTGTTGGCCTTCAAGAAACGAGGTTGCAGGGATCTGTCGTCTCGCCAGACGACCGTTACTACATGCTGCAGTCTTCCGCCACCGAGGCAGGCATTGGAGGTTGTGCGCTGTGGGTCTCCAAAAATGTGCCCTATGCCAAGGTCGATGGTAGATCCTTCTTCATTCAAGAGCAGCACCTCGCAGTCACAGGGTACTCGGAAAGACACATTTGCGTATCGATCGTTGCTCCGTTTTTGAAACTGTTTGTTGTGGTGGGGCATTGTCCCTCATTGTGTAATCACCCGTACTCGGTTGTGCAGCAGTTCTGGGCGGACCGCCATTCCGACCTCATACGGCGGCCTGCCGGCACTGACTGTGTTCTTTTGCTCGATGCCAACTCTCAGGTCGGCAGTGTGGAAACAGAGCACGTGTGCGGCCACCAGGCTGAGTGCGAAAACGCTGCAGGTACACTTTTCCACGAGTTCTTGGCGGGCGTCTCTGCTTTTCTTCCAGCAACTTGTGCGCAGCGCCACACAGGGCCGGGCCATACCTGGCGCTCGGCACAAGGAGCCACACACCGCATCGACTTTATTGCTCTTCCCACAGAGTGGCATGACTTTCAGATTGCCTCTTGCACCTTGCCGGACTTTGAGGCCCTACAGCTCCACGAGGATCATACCCCAGTCCTAGTACGTGCCTGCTTCTGCAGGCATCTTGCGGACGCATCTTATGTTGATTGCCGCCGACGCAGCATACGGCCACAGCCCTCTTGTACGGCCGAACAGCAGCAGCAAAGGATTCAGATCCTGCGAGCTCTTCCCTCCAGTCCCTGGCATGCTGACGTTGACCAACAGTTCACCTCCTTTGTCGCTGCATGGAGTGCGGCCGGTCGCCTCCTCACTGATTCCCAGACCCGCGTGGGTCACAAGACCTTCATCTCCGATCCCACGCTTGATCTGGTTGGATGGTGTAAAGCCTTCCGGCGCTACCTGCATCAAGAACGGCAAGAGCGTGATCGCCGATGGTGTTTGTTAGCGTTTGCCGCTTTTCGTCTTTCTTGGGAGCACGAGGTCTTCCGTCCTGCTGCAGTTGACAGAGCCAATACTTGGTTTCACGACATGGATGTTAGTGAAGCCACTGCTGTTGCCCTGTTACGCTGGTTCGTCAAGGCCCTTCGTCGTGGATTAGAGGGAGACAGGTTGGCATACCTTAATGGGCTGATTCAGCAGGTCAGCCTACATGACCTTAAGAATCCTGCTGCTCTCTATAGGGCAGTTCGAAAAGCCTTTCCTACTGCTAGGTCTGCCCGCAGGAGTGGTCTCCGTCCGTTGCCAGCGGTCATCGGTCAGGACGGTCAGCTAGCCAGTACGCCTTCGGACAAAGCTGAATGTTGGAGATCTCACTTCGCCGGGCAAGAGGCCGGCTTTGCTGTCACAGAGGCTGAATACCTAGAAGCCTTTTCCCGTGTGCCGGTGTCTCCGGCATCCTTCGAAATCGCCAGTGTGCCTACGCTGTGTCAGTGAGAAGGAATAGTGCTACAGCTCAAACCTCATAAAGCCGCAGGACCAGATGGCCTAAGCCCGGATCTGCTCAAGATTTGTCCTGTTGCCACTGCGCGTTCCTTCCCGCCCATTGCTCTTCAAGCCACACTCTCCCTAAGGGAGCCGACGGAGTTTCGTGGAGGCACTTTGACCTGCCTAGCCAAGCGCATTGGCGCGTCATTGCAATGCGAACACTTTCGCTCAATCCTGATCTCGTCGATACCAGCAAAGATTTTTCATAGGCACCTACGCAATCAGCTTGTTCCTGTCCAAGCCGCCAGCAAGCCAGCATTGCAGCTTGGGGCCTTGGGAGGCATAGGTGTAGAGGCGGTTGCTTTGGCCGCACGTAGCTTCCAGCAGTACAACCACTCGCGTCGATTGCCCTGGGGCATCATTTTTGTGGATGTGCAGGCAGCTTTTTACCGGGTCATACGCCAGGCTCTCATGCCGCATTATGATGATGATACAGAGCTCTTGAAGGTATTCCATCGTATGGGGCTCCCGGCAGCCGCGATCCAGGCACTCTTGGAGCAGCTCCAACAACTTGCCATCCTTCCCTCCCTGAGAACTTCCAACCAGGTCGTAGCCATGGTACAGGATATCATGCGCGCGACCTGGTTTAGGGTGGACACTCACTCCATCCTTACGCTTACGTCCTGCGGGACGCGGCCTGGGGATCCAGCCGCCGATGTGCTCTTCGCGCTGGCTTTCGGGGAGTACTTGAAATCGCTCCAAAGAGCCATTCGTCAGGCAGGCCTTGAGCCCGTAGACCCCGAACCGGTCTCCTTGCTGACGACGCTGCCGTTGGTACGCCCGCCTGGGCCGACGACTTTTACATACCACAAACAGCCTCGAATCCCGGTGACCTCCTGCATCGTGTGCGGCGCACAGTCGAGTTAGCCGTTAGCCACTGCGCAGGCCACCGCTGTTGGCATGCGACTCACCTTTGCGGTAACCAAAACGGCTGCTCTTCTCCCGTCGATGCATGATTGGCCTTCCCTATCTCCATACATCTGTGAGACACGAGGAGAGTTGTTTCTTCTGTTTCAAGATCCCATAACCAGGGAAGATCATCAGTTGCCTGTCGTCCACTCCTACAGGCACTTAGGAGGAATACTCACGGCAACTGCGAACCCCAAGCCGGACCTCCTCCTGCGTCAGTCTCAAGTTGTGGGCTTTTCTAAGCCCTTGCGGAAGCAGTTGTTTTCCAATCGATCTTTGCCTATTAAGATCCGCCGCACGCTCCTGCAGGCCCTTTCAGCTTCCAGGCTTGTTCATACGGCTGCGTCGCTTGTACTACCAGCTGCTATGCACCAGCGCTTGTGGGATCGAGCCTACGTGCAGATGTGGAGGGCCTTGACCTTACGCACAGCTCCGGAGGAGCAGCTTCACAGTCTCGAGCCACCTTTGGCTATTGCTAAAGCGCGTGCCTCGTTCTTGAAGCAGTTGACCAGCAACGGACCTGCCGTCCTTCGCCGAGTCCTCTTTGGATATTGGCAGGCACATGCCGGTAGCTCTTGGCTACAGCAGCTAGAGACGGATGCTCAAGTATGTGCCCCAAGTTTCTCAGTTGCTCTCGGAAAGTAATCCGGTTCTTTCGATATTGGATAGCTTGTGTGCTGATCCGGGCTGGTGGCTAGGCAGCGTCAAGCAGGCACAAACCGCCTTTTTGCGGGACCTCGAGCAGACTGTCGGGAGCAGGCATGGTCCCTGTTGCGCATATGTCGGGGCGAGCATGTGATGCGCCCGATAAGCCATACCAGTGCCATGTGTGCGAGTCACGCTTCGTCTTGCGCAAACACCTCGCTGCACATCAGGCCCGCAGCCATCGAATTTGGAGTCCGGCCAGGCATTTTGCCCTAGGGCCGTATTGCCTGTCTTGTCACAGATGGACAGGCGACGTGCGACTCATTCAGCAGCATCTGAAGCATTCTGACGTTTGCTTACGGCGCATGCTCGACATCATACCACCGCTCAGCACGGAGCAAATTCACTGCGTCGAGCAGGAATCCATTGCCCGTGAGAAGGCCCTGCGTGGAGGGGGTGGAAGCAGTTTCGTGGCACAGGTCCCTCCCTTACGGTGTTAGGACCACGTATTGCTACTGCAGCTGAAAGATATGAGGGACTGGACATGACCAGCGAAGAGTTGACTCTCGACACGCTTAAGCCGCTGTACCGGCCGACAGTGTTTTGGGATGCGCCGCGAATAGCGGCACGACGATCCGAACTCAAGTCAAGTCAAGTCAAGTCAGGTCAATACCATAGTGGGGGTTCCTTATAATGATTATAGTATAATATGCCCCAAAACCCTATTCTAACTATGCAGGCGCCTATATTAATCCCAAAGCCCCGAGCCCTCGAGCAGCATCGATGAAGAGTCCAGGTGCTTCTCACGATGAAGACTTTGCTGACCGAGGCCGGTGATCCGTTTTGTCACGGTTCAGGCTTTTAGGGTTCAGGGTTGGGGTTTAGAGTTCAGGGTTGAGGGTTCAGGGCTCAGGGTGGAAGATTTAGGGTTTCTTGATTCTTTCAGAGTGAGTTGGGCTGTTGAGGGATTTTTAGCTTTGGGTTTGTCTTTTCGGGTTTGGGGTTGGGGTGAAGGGTTTGGGATGGAAGTCCCCTACTTCGGTACCTCTGTGTTCTGGTCTGCTAAACCCCAAACCCTAAGTACTATAGGGGCCTAAACAATTTCCAATACTATTTTGGGGTTCCTTATTATAGTTATAATATAAAGGGCCCTAAACCCTATTCTAATGATTATGGCCCCTATAGTATTCAACGACCCTGCGCACAACCCACGGAGAATCTCTTCCGACAAGGCCGCTTCTCCGAACCTCTACAGCCCCAGACCCTGAACTGGAAACCCGTCCCAGGCCGATCCCAAGAGCCGAAACTCGAATCCTAAACCCTAGACCCTCAACAAGCCTACATCCCAACCCCAAACCCTGACGTCAAGGCCAGGCCCCTAAATCTTATGTAAATGTTGAACACTTCAAGGCCACTAAACTACTTAATTCGAGGATTTCGGTTTTGGGGTCAGGGTCGAGTGTCGGCTTTTTGCCTGACCAGCAGCTTGCATGGATTCTACATGCTGTTGTGAAAGCTTGTAGAGTAGTGCGGGCCACCCCGAAAGCCAAGGATCCTTCATTATGAGGGAGTTTCCGAAAATACGGAACCCTAATATCGTAGCCTAAATAGTAGGATTCTTATTCTAAGGACCCCCAAATAAGGTACCCTAATTATTATCGGAAACTCCCAATGAGGAGGGGACCCTATGACGAAGTACCCTACAGCCTAAACTCTAAAGCACGAGTCTTTGTGGCGCCATGTGAGGCTCCGTGTGTTGGGGTTTAGGAATCCGGACCCAGGCCGAAAGGCCCTGAACTCTAAACCTGCCTTGAGCCTTAACAAAACAAGCAAAGAAGCCGCAATCCTTAATACTATGATTCCTTATGGAAGCATCTATAGTATACCCCGAAACCCTGTTCGATTCAGTAAGGCCTCTGTCTCAGAATATTGCCCCAAATGGCTCTGCTCGTGTATAACGCATCCAACCATCCTAAACCCGAAGCCCTAAATAATGTATCAAACCAGTACGTCCCAGTTTGATTGGCTGGGCCTTTAGATACAAACCTACTGACCCTGATGAGCCTGAAGAAGACCCCAAGCCCCAAGTCCAGAAACCTACAGCCTTAAACAGTGACACCCTGCGCCCCTAGGCCCTCAAGAAAAACTCTTCATCCCAAATCCTGAAAGCTCGAAGGAAGTCCTGAAGGTGCCCAAGGGCACCTTGGGCCGCAGTGAGAGGGGGGGAGGCTTGTTGAGGATTTCTATGACGGGGTTTCAGGGTTTCTAGAAAGGGTTCCTTGAAGGGTTCAGGGTTTAGGGTTCTAGAAGGATTCCAAGAAGAGTTCCTTTAAGGGGGGAGTGAGTCGGTCGCGTCAAGTCGAAGACAGAGTCGGTGCTTTAGTGTTATGACTGCTTAGTTGTAGTAGCAGTAGCAGTATTTGTAGGAGTTAGGAGCCGGAGTAGGAGTAGTAGTAGTAGTAGTAGGAGTAGGAGTAGGAGTAGGAGTAGGAGTAGGAGTAGCAGTAGCAGTAGCAGTAGCAGTAGCAGTCAGCATTGCGCGGCTCTCGGCAACAGGGGATGTCATTTGTCCTTTTCCAGCTTTTGCTGTGGGCCCCTATTCGAAGGGCAACAGGTCAGGGCAGTACTTCGTTCCCAGCAGAGCATATACAGACGTGGGGTCGTGTAGGAGCTTCAAGAATTACTCGTGCACTGCTGATGGTGCAACATTTTGCTTTTGAGCCTGGCCGATCGATGCAAATTACATGAGCAAATCGTTGATAAGGGTTCCCAGCGGTGCAGATGTGCAGCCGAAGCTGACATTCGATATCCGGCACTCTTCGCGTGTTTGAGTCGAGGTATTACCATCAAGATCAAGTCCAAGGTTGTGGAGGCATGGGATGCCGCAACAACTCCTGACGTGCACCGACAGGAGCTGTCGCACGTAAGCATACTGATACACGAAGCCTCCGTAGAAACCGCTGCGCTGGCATGCGAACTGTGGTGCTTCCCGGTTATTTGTGGAGTTGCTTCGAGGGCAAAGTTGCGCAGGGTTCGAGGTTCGAGGGGTGTATTGCTGGCACTGTGGCTGAGACCATTGGTACAATTCGTCTCAATCATCAAAAGCAATATGAAAGATAGCAGCAGTGAAGAAGGCAAAATGATGGTACAGATACAGGCAAGAATGGTCGCAACAGTCACTCTGGGAAATGCCAAATCCAGGGTGAACATGCGCAGGTGAAGGGCAAGCACGGTGAACTTAAGCGTGACTTCAAGCACTTGCCCATTGAGCTGTTCCTGTCCGACGGCGGCAAGAAGGCCAGGCTCCCAAGAAGCCTCCCGAAGACCGACTCTGTGGCGGCTTCCTTGCAGACAGCTTGTGCTACCCTGGACCCCCCTGAACCCCAGGTCCTAAGTTCTGAGCTCTGCCATAGTAAATTTACGGGTCCAGGATTTAGCGTTTAAGTTGAGCAGGTGGTGGCGCGCATGTACTTCGCAAAGAGCAAGCAGTGCTCCATGCTCAACAGTGCCGCTTGGGCTGATGGTTACTAAACAATGAATGCCAATTGCAGTCCCGACGCCACTGGAAACAGTACTGGTGGTCATCATACTAGCAAGAACAAAGAACGGCAGTACCTCACGAAGTATTGACATTGAGAGATTTATGTGTAACAATCATAGGAACATGACTATGTCTATGTATATGTATATGTATATGTATATGTATGTATATATTATGTATACATATGTACACACATTTCTCGTACTACTGTTGTTGCTACAATCCAGCTGCTATTGCTGCTGCTGCTGCTATTCCTCCTCCTGCTACTACGGCTTCTACTATTGCTCCTGATGCTGCCGCTGCTGCTGCACTACGAGTTCTGACTATCATGCCCGGGAAGCATAGTAGTTATGACAAGTCGTTTATTCAAGCAAGCCCTTGCTCGACCTTCACAGTTCTCTCGCATGTTCATGTTATGTTATCGTTGCTATCCTTCGCTCTATCCTTCGCTTGTTTCTGGCCCACCGTTTCCGTTGCAGCGGTCATGGTCGAGTCATTGCAACTGCCATTGGTGTGGCCATTCCGTTGTTACTGCCTTACAAACGCTCCTGACCGCCGTTAGCTTTGCACAGGTGTGCAGCCACATCAGCAACCTCTTCGAGGTGAGTTGGGAGGGAACTTCAGCTTTAGCTGGGTTCAGGTTGGGGTTCGGTTGGGCTTTTCCCTGCTTCTTCAGATATGAAGGTTTTCAGGCCTTGAAGATATAGTTACAATTATCATGTTCCGGTCATTTGGGGGGGCTGGGACGCTTCTGGAAGCTTTCGGCTTTCAGATACATGCGCAGCCACCGGAGGTCCCAACTCTAAACCGTTGAGGAGTCTTGCTTCTCGCCTCAGGTGCTTGGGTTCCCAAGACAATGCGGTTCCACTTCTACTGCCCGACCCCAAATCCTGCATCTTGGGCTAGGGTGTGGCACACAAGTTCGAGTACAAGATGCGCCTCGTCTATGCGCACTTCCCCATCAACGCCAACATTATCAACGGTGGCAAGGCTGGAAGTTCCCGTTTCTCCAGGACCCTGGAAGCTTAGCTGCCGACATCTGAGGGGCTTTCGGCTTTGTGTTTTTGGGATCTAACACTTTCGGTGGCATGCAGAGTCTAGAGGGTCTAGGTGTGGAGTTCGGGGTTGTTTCTTGCAAGATCCTGAAGTCTTTGCAGCAAAGCCCTAAACCCCAAACGAGGTGTCAGGGCTGTCGTCGTGCGAAGAAATAGATCCTTATCAGAACTAGCCGCGAAGCCCCATGGCCTGAAGCTTAAAGCCGGGAGCCCAGAACGCTCCCAGAGCAGCGCCTGGGTTCTCGGGGGCTCGTGACCTCGAGCAACGGGTCTCCGAGCCGAAAGGGCTCCTTGCCAGTGGCTATTGGTCGGCACAGGTGCAACAATACGTGCAGTTCAGAAGACATGAAGTATGGAGGCAAAACAAACAGCAGATCAAATCCTCTGCTTCAGAAGAAGAAGAAGAAGGGCAGCAGTAGCGATAAGCATGGCAGGAGCTTTACGATGACGGTAAGCATGAGCATGCAACTGGAACAGCAGAAGTGGCAGCAACTATGGCCATAACGATGACAGTCACAATGACTGCTGCAGTGAACAGGACAGTTTCAGTGACATTGGCAGCACCACTTTGCCCGTTGATGTAAACTCTGATCTTTTAACTGTAATTACATTAATTAAGCATTAAGTTAAAGTCCAAATCCTGAAAGGAATGCTTATAGTGAGGTGATGGGAACTACCAGACCGTTGTCCTCTGAAACCCTGAGTCCGTAGCCACAAAAACCTTAATACCCTACTTTCCTCATAAAACCCCAAACCCCCAACAACTTCAAAACCCCACTACCTGCAGCCACCAAAGCCCCAAGCCACCAAGAATCTTCAAACCTACTACTACTACTACTACTGCTACTACTACTACTACTACTACTACTACTACTGCTACTACTACTACTACTCCTAAACCCCCTTAAATCCCTAAACCCCTGAACCCCCTAAACCTCCTAGACTACTACTACTACTACTACTACTACTACCATCAACCCCAAGAGCCGAAATCCTGAACCCTCAACCCTAAACCCAAGCCCTAGAAAATTGATGACTCTGCCGGGACAGACCATCGAGATCCGAAACTTCCTTGGTGAGAAGGTGGTGCGAACTGCTCGGAGCTGAGACTCGAAACGTGGTTCAGAATTCAGAGTCTAGGGTTTAGGGTTTTGGGTTTGGGATTCAGAGTCTAGGGTTTTGGGTTTAGGGTTTGGAAATTAGAGTCTAGGCTTTAGGGAGATGCGTTCCTAAATTCTCGGCCGGGGTAGGATCTAGTCACAGCTGCCAGTGGTTCAGGGATGAGGGTTTAGGGCCTAGGGTTCTTCTTCTGTCATCTTTCGGCTGTCTTATTGTTGCTCCTACTGCCAAGAAGCCCCACTCCACATGATGAGTAGTGAGTCGTGTGATTTCCTCCAGGATTGGCTCCCCTACATTCCGGGCTTTTTTTCTCTTGCAGGTAGCGCCCATCAGCTGCGTAGTGACGTCTTGGCATACCAGCACCTAGAATGGACCTTTCTCCATCCTGCATGATGTCGATAGCCTACCTCAGCACACCCTCAGAGCATGCCAGCGCCCCGGCCTCTTAGTCGCAGAACTACTGGGCGCTCGCTTGTTGGACAGTAGCACGATTAGCAGCCCCGTGCTTCCGCTGCGGGCTCAACAGCCAAAGCTGTTTCACACAGTCGGACTGCAACAGCAGTGCAGTGGCATAGTTTCGGGGCCTTGAGTCCGCCATTCGTCCAATACCGCTGCTCATGAACTGGAGGTTGCTGGCGGCGTTCAGTGCAGCCACCATTCTGGGTGCGCTGTTTAGTTCGTATGTGCCTTTTGTCGTCCCTAACCCGCAGCGCAAGACTCTGAGAGAGCTGCTTCGTGCCGACGAAATCATGATCAGCAAAGCGGCAGCAGCCCCCACCAGTGCCACCCACTACCAGTACAAGTAGCACAACCACCACCACTACCACTCCCACTCCCACTACGACTACGACTACAACTACACCTATGACTACGACGACCACTACGACGACGACTACGACGACAAGTACGACGACGACTACCACTGCTGCTACTGCAACCACCTGCACCACCAGCACCACCAGCACCGCCG
>BGNK01005149.1:0-42401 GCA_003297005.1 Symbiodinium sp. clade A Y106 | reverse complement strand
ATAACCTTTAATAATCGTTAATAGTCCTTAATAGTGGGTAAGGTATCTCTTGCTATGATCGACCGTAATGGCCCAATCTGGGGGATCTTTCGTGGGGGGGGCCTCTTGCCTTCTCATGAATTTATGCATGCCTTCATCGTGCTTTAACTTATTTGTTGCTTATTCTTTTTATGTCTTTATAGTCTTTCATATGGAACCTAAGGGTTGTCAGGGCGTATCTGCCCACCCAACGGGCTACACCACATACCAGTACCAGGCTGGAAGCCAACCGTCGAGCAGATGAAAGCTATGACCGACTCTTGTCCAGAATCCACCTTCTACTTCGGGTGACATCTTCGAGAGTGCACCATCGTGTTCTTTCACCGCGCGATGTGTAGCCTGTTAGTGGTGATTCGGTTCCTTTGAGCAACATTCAGTGTTGATCAGCCAGCAATTTTCTGAGCGCATGGAGTGAGCAGCACAGGCTTGTCTCACAGGCTTCTTTCTGTTGCACCGACCAGATACAATTAGCACATCGTCCTTTGTTGCCCTCACCGTGACGGCTTTGACGAAACAAGGATCCGAATTATACATGCTTCTTTAGTATACGTGTGTTTTTTAAATTGAGACCCTAAAGGAATCCGGTTCTGATTATCAGGGCGTCTTGCTAAGGAGCTTAGTCCAAGTTGCCATAATCAGGAACCATCTTCTTTACTATAGATCCCTATTATGTTAACTGTGTAGTTTGCTAAATTAGAATGCCTATTTTGGTCCCCGAAACAGTACGGCACCCTTACAGGAAGGACCCCCAAAGAGACCCATATTTTTTGAACATTTTCCCCAGGCCCTACAACCCTTGTGAAACCCGGGCAAAAAGACCTTAGAGAGCCCTTAAATTATTAAAGTAATCCTAAACGGCTCCTTTATTATGGGAACCCAATACATTCCTCCAGGTCGCCGAGCTTGGGCCGATCTGCAAGTCTTGGAAGATCTCAATCGACCCCAAGGAGCGACCATGGTGAGGTTCGAGTTTTGTGTTAAAGATTTAGGGTTTCGGGGTTTTGGGTCAGAGCCTAGGGTGTAGGGTTTAGGAAGGTGAAAAGGGCCCAGGGTTGAGACTCTGTGGGTTTGGGGGTTTAGGGTTAAGGGTTTCATGGAGGGTACAAAAATATATTTCTAAATTTTCTGGGCGGCGAGTTCCAGCGGAGGTTTGGTGATTTGGGGCCACAAAGGGTGTGAGTCAGTGTACGGGCTCAGTGGGTTTTAGGGGAATTTAAGAATGATTTGGGGTTCAGGTGTTGCAGAGGTTTAGGGTTCGGGACTTAGGAGTTTGCCGGTTGGGGGTTGGGGTCTTTGAAGTTTTGACCTAAGCCCTGAACCGTCAGACCGGAAGATTTGCGATATGGGGGTCTGCCATCATCGAAAGGAGGTCCCTGTAATGTGGGGGCCTGTTTCATAGCGCCCCCCGGCCCCCCCTCCGACCGACCGAAACTTTTGGCTTGAATAGTCTGGTGTCGGGTGGCTCTGATTAAGTTAGATTAAGTTGGAAGGGAAGGTTTGGGTGCTGGCTCAGGGTCTGGGCGGCTTTGATTAAGTTTTAAAGGGAATTGGGGGGGGTCCCGGGGTTTGGGGGCTGGCTTAGGGTCTGGGCGGCTTTGATGAATTAAGTTAGAAGCGGGGTCGCAGGTTTGGGGGCTGGCTCAGGGTCTGGGTGGCTTTGATTAAGGTAGAAGGGAATTGCAGGGTCGTAGGGGCAGGGTTTTAGGGTTTGGACGGGGATTTAGGTCGTGGGTGCCTTAAGATTGACCATCAGCAGACAGGAGCAACCACCCCTACAAAAATATACCCAGCCAAAAAAACGCAGTAATCAGGACCACTTTTTTTGGTGTGGGCCTGAATAAGGAAAAAACGCCCTAATTTTGGTCATCGGATCAGACAGGCCCTCACATTAACCCAGATCTTCGGCCGACATCTCTGCGAGGAGTATATGCGTGATGTCATGCTCAGCAAGGCCTTGAAGGCAAGAAGTGGGAACCATGAGGTCGTAGCGATTGTTTCTTGGTGCATACGCCCCGATGCACTGTTCAGATGAGATGAGGGCAAGAGAAGGAAAGTAAGCAACGAGGGATTCAAAAGGGTTGCCTTGGCACGGATCATGTCACTTCTTGTCGCTTGAGGGGTGTGAAACTGGGTTTTTGTTAAGGAACTAATCTAAGTTACCATAATAAGGAAACCATTTTATTAACTATAGATCCCTATTATGGCAACTTAAACCTTAAACCCTATATACCCTCAAAGGAACCCTTATAGATCCCTCCTCTTACATTAGATCCCTTGACATAATCCTACTATAATTGGTAAGGTCAGCCTTTCTTTGGGATTAGATACTCAGCCACTAAAGTTCCCTAAGACCCTCCAGAAAAAAGTGGCCAACTTTATGCTGCAGACTTGTAGGTCGCCAGGGTCCTTCAGCACCCAGCCAGCTCAGGGTTAGAAGGTTATACTTAAGGGACCATGGGACTTAGTCACTTAAAGGGCTCCTTAAGGGGGTTCCTGAAAGGGTTCTATAAGAGATCTAGAAGGGTTTAGGGTTTAAGAGACCATGGGACATAGTCACTTCAAGGGCTCCTTAGGGGGTTCGTTAAAGGGTTGTATAAGAGATCTATAAGGGTTTAGGGTTTAAGGGGCCATGGGACACAGTACGTGGGGTTATAAGTAAGGTAACTACAGTTATAGTTACTTATAGCCCCAAATAAGTCATTTATAACCCTACTTACTCAGTCTCATGATCCTCCCTGTAGCTCTCAGCACTATTTTTTAGCAAAACCCTTTGCCGAGCCGTGGCAGGTCATCCATGGCATCGAAAACTGAGCTGGCAAGTGCCCGGAAGAGGAAGAAATCGATCAAGCATGCCCATCCCTGCATTTAGGCTTGTGGGTGCTTTCTCTGGCGGAACCGCGCAAATTATTGGACTCACACAGTTCCAATTTACACAGCAGCACCATGATCCACGCGTGGCCCTCCCTCCCTGGTCTACCTGGGCTTTCCCAGTGAGCCCTGGACAAGACGACAATTACTAATGTAGACTCCCGATTATCCAATCCCCTGTCTTTAAACGACCCAGCCCGAACTTAAAGATCCGGATGTTTATCCTTAAAACAGACAGGGCCTCATTATTCAGTGGTCTACATAAACGATATTCCTTTCTTGCCCGTACATACTTTTACAATATTTACCGTGGAGCTTTGTTCTAACTATCAAAAGTTCGATCTCGTGTCCCAGCGCCTAAACTTTAAACCAAAGGCGCCACTGGAATCCGTTAACCTCAGCATCGACTCTGTGAGTTTCTGCCTAGGGGTGTGGGGGTTAGGGTTTAGGCTTCAGGGGCTTTGGGGGTTTAGAGTTTGGGTTTTGGGGGCTTTAGGGTTTAGGACTTCTGTCTAAGCCTGGTGCTGGTCCATGTATCAGCCGGGAAACAATTATTCGCTAAGTACGGAATCCCCAACCGCAGATGCAGCAATGCAGAACTTGACGCCCGCACATCGAGATATATGTTCTGTACGACCGGCCTACCTGCGATTGTGTTCAATGCAATGCATCCTAGGTCAGTATCATACCGGGCTGAAATCCCTTCAACCCGAAACCCTGTCCGAGTTGTGAGAATGCAGGCCCTGCACCCTAAACCCTTAACCCCGAAGCTCAAAAACCCGAAACCCTCAAAGCGCAGTGCCCCAAACCTGAAATCAGGCCCTAAACCCTAAACTTGAAATGAGACCCTAAAACCCTAAACCCTAAACTTGAAATGAGACCCTAAACCCTAAACCCTGCCCCGTCCTTGCTAGGTAGGGGGGAAAAAACCCTGCCCCAACACTTTCCGAGACCTGTGCTACTGGAACAACAAAGCCGCCTTTGAGAAGGGGGAGGATCCGAAGGCTCGACTCTCGCCTTGGGGGGGCTTTACAGTAAACCCCATAAAGTTGGAAACCGGATTAAGGCCAAATAGTGCTGGGATTCCCTATACATGACTCTTAAGGATTGAGGCTATGGGGTTTCCAACTTTTTGGCTTCTACTGTAGGCTTTAGGGGCTTTAATAATTAGAATAGGGTTCCTTTTTAAAGGGGTCTATATAAGGGCTACTATAAGGGATCTTTAAAGGTCCTATAATATAGGGGCCCAAATAATTACCAATACTCTGGCTTTCATGGTTTCGGGCTTTGGGGCTCGAAGGGTTCAGGACTTTGGGGCAGTACGGGTTTAGGGGTTTTGGGCGTGTCGGCTTTGTGGCTTCAGGGGTGATTTAGCTTCAAGAGTTCGGGGCTTTGGACTTAATTTCACGAGGGATAAGTTTTAAGGCGTAATCTTGGCTTATGTAGGGTTTACCATTAGGTTTAATTCGGGTTCGGTGCAGGGCTTCATTAGGACAGGATTTGGGCCTGAGGTTCTGGATATGCAAACACTTGTCTACAGCTTCATACCTTAATCCCGAAACCGTATGTTGTTTCGGCCAGAGCTTCAGAGAGATCGTTGATGTTGTCGTACTCTATTGGCTAGTTTTGAAGGTTTGAGTGGGAAACAAGATTCGACTGCGTTTCGGAGCCCCGCGAATCCTCTGTTTCGACATGATGACCTGGGTGCGCGCCCGCGTCCGCACCTGACTTTAGATGCGTCTTCGAAACCCCAACCCCACCTTCCGGTCAGGGCAAAATACCTCTTCTGAACATCACGAAGGTCTCGATTGCAGCGGCCTCAGCACATGGGGAGGTTGGGAGGGTCGGCTGGAGTGCTAGCATAATCTGGGAGGCGGACACCCTGCCACAGTGACGTACAGTTTTTCTTCCACTACTGACCGGTCACGCCCAAGATGTTTGCTCGTGGCCGGTAACTTCGCGCCACCATTCCCTGCATCTCCTAAACTTAACGCCTCAGACCCTTGTCAATTGCATGTTGGAGGCACTGGAGATGTTCGATTTTGGCTGGCGGAAATTATTTCGGATTTTACAGACACTTTGGTGTGTGACGACTGTCGGCTTTCACCAAGGATCCCAAAACAATTCACCGTGTAAGCAGTACCATGAGCCTTAACTGCCGTAACTTATCAAGTTTATTTCGTACTTAACTTTTCTGGACTCAAATCAGAGTAGAACGGCCTGTTACAAAATCAAGCTCCAAGAAGCCAACTCATTTTCAGTTTCTGGCTCCCTGAAGCCCTGATTTTTAAAACAAGGATTTTAGATGTTCGAGTACAGACTGGAAGGCAGAGTAGATAGATGAGGTGCATTTATGAATGTACTGCGTAACCTTGAGAAGCTTATGGGCAGGAACTTGTTGAAAGCCCTCCTGGTACGGTTAAGTAAAGGTTGCTGGGAAAGGTTGTGGCTTTAGGATTCATGCAAAAGGGTGAGTTCTTCAGTGCAGGGCTTACTGCTGCATGTTCGATTGCCCATTGCACTTCTGAACTAAGAGCGACGAAAGCAATCAAGACGTTTCAGCCTGGCACCCAGAGCGGTTTAGGGCTTAGGAACAGGTCGAGTGAGTTTAAAGCTTGATGTTTCCACAATTATTCTGCATCCAAGATCTGAAGCTAGGGCCCCACACAAAGCTTTAAATGGATTGCTCCGGAATGGGACTTATTCTACCCAGGACGTCACGAACCAGTGACTCTTGAGCTACCCTGAACCTAGTCCCCCTGGACCAGGAGGTCCTGCCCTCATGTCCTTTCCAACTTCAGCATGTCTGCAGAAGCAGAAGGCCTCGCTAAACAGATTATATGGCTACGCAAATACACACCAAACTCTAAGAGCCCTAAACCCTAAATCCCAAGCCCCAAACCGATAGCCAATTTGGAGATGTCCGATCTTTCGCTCGTGTCTACAGGTCGGATTTTGGGTTCGGGGTCTGAAGGGGCTATAGTACATGGAGGCTGATAGTTGTCTACAAAAGAAGGTTATATAATTAATTATAAGGGCTGCACAGTGGTTTTGGGCTTAGTGGTTGGAGGGTTTAGGGGCTTTGGGGTTTACGCTTAGGGGTTGGAGGGTTTAGGGATTTAGGCATTAAAGGGTTTACGGCTTTCAGCTTCTTGAGCTCTGCACTCCGCGGCTACCAATTCAGGGGCGCGCAACAAATGGCATAAGGCATGTTTGCCGAGTCCTTGTACAATAGTGCGTCTGAACCCAAGCCTCCAGCTTGATCCCTAAACTCTATGTACTTGCCATCTCCTGCCTTTTCCCTAGCTCCAGGGCGGCTTCGTTCAGTGGTCTTTGCAACAGGTTCGAGGAAGCTTGCATTCCGTTCGAATCCTCTGTGAATGTGGTGCAGCGCGCGAAAAAGCTTCGGTGCAGCTTGAATTCCGAAGCTGAAAAATGTATCGCCTCGAGATCCCCTACGCCCGAAGCTCCCGAATCTTTCAGCATGGAGACACTGCCTACCACTGCATCTAGCCCCGAAACTCTCAACCTAAAGGCCCCACACCCCAAAGGCCCTGAACTCGAAAGGATGACTTGCGCCTGAGGTAAGGTATGCCAAAACCGGCGAAGCAGAACCAGTCGGGCCGTCAGCTGTGCTCTTTCAGAGATGGCTTTGGTTTTTCAACAACTCCCATAAAGTGTCGTGCAGTGAACATGCTTCTGAATTCGGCTGCCTCGACACCTTCTGCCCGTCATTTCCCCTACTTACTTCTATGAGGCCACATGTTTCTCCGGAAGTGCGCGCGTCATTCCCAGAGGAACGCGTGAATTGAAGATCATTGTCAAAGAGCAGACAAAGTTTTCGCCGGTTTGCGAAGAGAGTCCCAGGTCCTCAAAGTAATCTCGGAAACATCTACTATACGGGCTTGACTAGGTACCGATACTGTTTCATATTGTACCCCAAAACGCTATTCGAAGAAGTAGTGAGTGCACAGCGTTTAGATAATGCCGACAGCCGCTTACCAGAGGTATTGTTACGCTTGAGCTTTCCCAGCTACAAGAGCGCGGAACAGTGGCGGCAGGAGATGTAATACCGACTCAGGGGTTCGTGAAGATGATGCCGTTGAATTAAATGGGCCAAAACACCATCCAGTCTTCCAGCGGGTATTGGTGCCGGTGTGTGTTTGAAAAGCTTTCGCGAGAAGCTGTATGCATCGGCTTGATATTCGAGGTTGGAGGTTTCGGTAAGTTGTTACACCTCCTCCACACCATGTGTAGCCAAGGAGACCTGCAGAGAGCTCGAACTGTACCCTAAAGCCAAAAACCCGTAAGCCGCCCCTCAAAGAAATGGACTGAACAGCTTCTGTTGCCTTCTGCGAGTTTCCGAGAGTTGGGGGTACCTTAATTTGGGGTCCTTATAATAAGGATCCAATCATTTAGGGTACTATATTGGGGTCCCCTATTTTCGGAAACCCCCTTCTATTCAGCGTGTTATCTCTGGTTTGGCCTTCGCGTGTCCGGTCCTGGCTCGTCTGCCTCGTTTACTTGTTCACATGTCCTACCTTGCTTCACATCGTCCTGAACGTTCCACAGGGCTTTCTTTGCCTGATTCCATTGTCTGTCCCTGTGTCGTACTTTTACTGATGCGGGATCGGGGTAACCTGTTGCGTCGATTGCTTGCAGCTTTGCATGGGTGTTGTACTTAGGAAGCCTTTGCCTACTAATTGTATGGAAGGGCTTGAGGCTACACGAACGATTTTCATGTTTCCGTCCATACGCGATCAGGAGCTGCGCAACATCCGAGCTACGATTTGAGAGCACGTGCTGGTGGGCTGGCTCCCCATGACAACCGAAGTCAACCCTCAATCCTTGTGTGCTAGGAACCGAGACCACGAATGCAGGAACTTAATCTGTAATGCTCGAGTTCGTACTGGGGATATTGATTTGATTTGGGTTCTGCAGTGATGGGACGGTAAGACACCACGATTTCTTAGGCAGGTTCCCACACTACCAAAAGTTGTCGTATCCCAACAGTACCTGCTCGATTGTGATAACCAGAAACTGCTGCAATGCCATCCTCTGTGGTGACGTTGCATCGTCCACCCTTCGAAGGAACGGCTTTCACTCTTTCGGTTTTAGAGTTTAGGGTGTAGGATTTCGAAAGCCTGGGAGAGAGAGCGAGAGAGGGTGTAGGGTTTCAGTTGTTACTGTCAAAGCATCGGGCAGTTTCATCATCGTGACGTGGGAGTAGCATGAAGCAAGTGTGGTCACGTTCATTCATGGTGTCGAAGCCCACCCAAAGCGGTGATGCGTGCGAGAGTTGTATGTTGCATTGTCGTCTAGTCCTCTCTTCGGTTGCATCACAGGGCTGAAATGAGAGATCGTCATGACTGAAGTCGGTTGCCAGTTCAGGACATTGGACCTGAGAGACATAATCACTAGAAGCCGGGTTGCCAGTCTCCAGGCATGCTTGGCATCGCCGCATCTGGCATGTACGTTTGTTCTTGCAGGCTGTTGTGTGCCCGAGGTTCTACGTTGAACATTTTCAAAAGAACTTACAAGAAACCCGAATGCTGTAGTGACATTGGGGACCATGCGACTCTCCATCTCCCCACCCAAGCATGTGTAGAAAGATGTTCGAGGTAGCTCCCGACCTGGTTCAGGATTCAAAACAATAAACGCGTAGATCCTTGGTGGGGGAAGGAAGCGAACGGATGTGCCATTCAAAGGCCTTGTCGTCTACACCCCGGCCCCCGCCGCCCTCTTTAAAGCAATAGTGAGCGAAACCGCTGGTAGCGATCGCCAACAATCAACTCGACGAAGGGTCGATGAGGAGTTTACTCGCTCGCTGAGTGCGAATCGTAGATTTATAAGTGTTGCCATGTTGGGGCTACAGTCCCCAGTATTACATCGTAGCCGCAGCAAGGCTGGCGTACCAGTAGCATCGTTCTCACAACACAATGCTGGACCCTGCATTGGCTGTCCGCCTTAAGGTTTACCCGAGTAGAGAATCTTAAATCCAAATACTGTCTCTTTATGTAAACAGAAGCCCAAAAGAGTAAAGGTCGTTTCCTAGCTTGTGAGCTCGAACATGTGCAATAGGGATGAAGATTTTATGGCTCATGGGAACTCTACATCCTAGACCCCGAAAAATCTGAGATGTGGGAAAATTTTCGAGAAATCCTACGGTCGGGCTTTGCATCCTTCCGGGCTGACGAAGCTCAAGACAAGTTCAAGCAAACTGCTTTAACGCAGGAGCCTAAATAATTACCAATACTGCTTTGGGGCTTCCTTATTATGGATATAGTATAATGGGCCCCAAAACCCTATTCTAATTATTAAAGCCCCTATATTAGATTTTGGTCTTATGGGTTCGTTTAGGACAAGGGCTTAGGGCTTTCAGGTGTTTACGGTGTTGGCTTGGCTTTGCCCCACCCTTCCTGGTGCCAAGAATGGAGAGCACATGGTTCGAGGCCAGACATCCTACAAGAGGTAGCAGAACGTCAGCCTTTCAAGCATCGAGTCTGACAAGCCGGGGTTACGATCTGTCTTTCGTGTCCCAATGGATGTAATCGGGATATACCAGAATATTTATGCTGTTGGCGCATTCGTTCCTAATCGCGATATTCCAAGCGGAAATCGGGTTGACCTAGACTCCCATATCGAAATATCTATTCGACCCCCGTCGAACCCTTAAGCCCTGAACCCTAAACCCTACACCCTCTCACTTCCCATTCCGTTGAGGTTTTCACTACCCGGGCACAGCAACCCATGTCACTCAAAGGTAGCTGGGCTGACTTTCATGTTTTCGAGATAGCACCGTATGAACGTCTTTTCGGAAGCTGCCAAGAAAAACAGGCTCGATACTTCAGGCAGTGCCTTTTGCATGTTCTGGTCAATGACGCCCGGCCGGTAGGTTCCAGGCTACTCTCCACGACCTGCTCTCCCAACGCTGCGCGCCCACTGCCCAGAGAACCGGGGCCATTTGCCGAATGCTTCATCCTTTCCGAAGCCGCCTTGGCCTCCATCGTGCAATTTCCGAAGACTGGAGAATCAGCTGATGGACAATTTGCAAGTCCATATCCATCAACACCCAGTTTTGCTGCAAGTATCCTTGTGTACTCCCTGGTATGCTCCTTGCTATGGGTAACGCAGCATTTTGTCCATCAGCAGAATCACATCTTGTTTTCGAAGATGTAGACTACCATGAAGAAGTAGACTACCGTTGCTGTACCGAGGCTCCTCTAAGGCGCGACCAGCAAGAACCGAACAAGATCCCAGGGTTGTTGAGGGCTTGTAACATAATATTCTTTGTACTAATACTCATAATAAGGAGCCCTAACAAGGTAGGCCATTTGGGGTTAAAGCACCGCAAACCCCAGACCTTGAACTCTGCGCTTCGTGGCGAGCCTTGGCTGTTTGCGAATATCTTTTGCTCTTAGGCTACAGCTGTGCGAGCATTTGCTGCATCAAAATGCCTCTCTTGCCTTTGTTGATGCCACAGGAAAGTTTCGGCGGCTTTATAGCGTACGCTAACCCAGACCCTTATTTTCAAGACATTAACGCCCGTGTCTTAACTACGAGAGTTGTTCCAACATGTCTTGTCTGAGGCCGACCTAAAGGCCCTACGCCCTCCCTCAAGGATTAGCAGCTAGCTTAGGGCTTAGGTTGTGGCTTTCATGAGTAGCTAGCGTACCTTGGTGCATTGCATCAGTACTCTGTAAGGAAACTCCTCAGCCGCGGCTGGCTGTCTGGAGCTTGAGAAGCCCAACATCCTCAGATATTCTTTGTCTTTGTTCACGAGAACCCTAAACCCTCAGCCTGAGAGCCTAAGCCCTAACTACCAGGGAAAGTTTGCTTCTCTTGGGGCCGAGCATTCCGTATACAGTGGATGAAGCACCACATTCTCACACGACAGGGGCCTGAACTTTTAGGGTTGGGGGAGGGGGGTATACTATGGTATAACTTGATATGAATAGCAACTTTAAGTGAGTTCCATACTTCTTCAGACGTCCGGCCCCAGCCCGTGACTCAAAGAAAAGTGAGTTCCATACGAGTAGCTCAAGCCCTACGTACACCTCTAAAGTCCTGAATGCCATATTCGCCTTGAGGCTCCCATGTTTCCAGGTAGCTCATGTCGTCCCGGCAAATGGCTATCTATTCCACCTGACGCACTCAGCCATCAACTCCGGAAGTTTATGGTTTCGGGGGCTGCAGCCCCTCCTCAAAAAAGGGGTTTAGGGTAGAGCTCCCTGTTCACAACAAGGGTTCAGGGTCCGCTATCACTTCACATCTTGGGGTTGAGCCGCCCTTTCGAGACAAGTGCAATGAGCAGCATCTACCAGGCCGGTCGGATTTCGGCCAAAGTGTGAGGAACACCTGGAACACCTACTTATTGATTAGGATCCTAATACGTAGAGCTTTTAGTATACAGTTGGGCTGTCTTGCGTGGGAGTCTTTTCGGGCTCCTTACATAACACAGGTCATACTACGTAGTACGTAGAGATTATGTCACGTATTTGGGTGGTCCTCCATGTTGGGAGACTCCCCCAAACACCTGACCTGTGTGATTCAGTCCCGCACACAACATCTCATTTGCATGTAATGATGTGATGATGAGCCGCCCCATGCGGAAAATGGTGATGGCGATGGTGGTGACGTCGCATGTTCTTGATGCCACACCACCTAGGATGCAACAAGGATTTCTGGTTTGTGTATATGGGTTTCAGGCGCATTCAATTTCAGTTGGGCATGCAAGATGTGGTTGCGGACAACTTTGTCTCTAGCCGCTGCTAGAATGTCGGTGCACGACTGCTTGCGAGCGGCTTGACCTTGCGGCTTGCAAAGTAGAGGCGAAAAACACCCCACACCCGTAAACCCGAACCTCATTGCTGGCCTTCCGGACATGAAGCTGAAAGCTTGAAGGTCTTCCCGTCAGGTGGAGAGCTTCGGCTTAAATATCAAAGCCTGTGGAGGGTTTGGGGACGAGTACAATTACGGTATGATATACACCAAAGCCCCATTCTAAGTTTTATGGCCGCAACATTACAATACGGAGATTTGAATCCTTAATGCCGGTGCTTGAAGGTGTAATTAGACCTGTGCCAGTTGCACAATCCTCAAGAGAACCGCTTCCAGAGTCAAGAGAGAGCCCTCAAGAAGAGGCGGTAGCCAGCGACCTGCGTGGAAATCGCCCATCACGAGGTAACCCCATTGCAGGGAGCCTGGTGCACCACAGGCCTGGGGTTCAGGTTTACCAGTGCACCCGGGGTGGGCTCTTGGGCACCAGGCTTAGGGTGTGAGGACTTTCCCCCGAAGGTTTCAAGTTGAACACTCAGAAAGCCGAAATCCTAGCTGTTCATCCCGACATCCGAAGCGCAGTCGTTGGGAAGCGGCGTCTCACAGCAGGGGTCCAAAATGCGAGGACAAACACGATGTAAGCCCCGGAGTACCCGAAATCGTTGCGTTTGTTCATAGAGTCATATACCCCCAATATGTCTAGCTTGCGTACTAGGTAAGTAAAACTGTAGACAGCACTGGCCAGCATGATGCAGGTTTCAATCAGTATGCCTTGGTAAGCTGAGGTCCAGAACGATCGCAGCTTCCGCGACGATGGCAATATCAATGAGGACATCGAGAGGCCTACTCACCTACTCAGACCGTCCGGTGTGTCAGTGGTGCAGAAGCGCAGCAGCATAGCAATAACGCGACGGGTGGATGCTGACGTGAACTTAGTAAGATCAGGACACATGTACCCGAGGCTTTTGCATGCTTTTAGAGGTAGTCATAGTTATGTGTACCTGACCGCTTCACTCCACCTGAGTTAACAGTCCACTTCCTCCTGCAAGTACCGAAGGGCTGCTCCTGCATGTTTTTGTTGTGCATGTTCACACGTCCTCTTCCATGCGATGCTCTTCGAGATAGCGTTTCTCTGAGAACTGTGCTCCAGCCCGTAAAGCCGAAACCCCAAAAATCCCTAAACGCTAAACCCTAAACCGCTAAATCCCTAAACCCCTAAATTCCCGCCCGCGCTTCTGGGGCCGTTCCCACCCATAGCTGGGTGCCCAGACACTGAAGATGCCCGGCAGCCTTTGCCCAAAAAGGGAACCGTCCCGGGCCCCCCCCCCCCAAGCTGGCCGATTCCAGGGACCGTCCTAGGAGAAGACCAACCCAACCCCTGCCCCTGCCCGTTGGCCCCCCTGTCGGCTCGGTGTGGGAAGTGAGGGCGTAAGCCCTAAACCCTAACAGGAAATGGTTTGGGTGGTTGCCTGTGGTATCATCACAGCGGGTGGCTTCCGGTTTCAAGTCGCTTCACGCGTAATATGCCGCCACCAACAAACCCTGGTGTGAGGTGGCCCCATCCTAGCATGGATGACCAGCCACTTCGCAAGAAGACACCCTAAACCCCTAAACCAAACCCTGAAACCCCTACACCCTAAACCCCTAAACCCCTCGCCTGGATTCGAGTGTGAGCGCCGAAACCCTAAACCCCTCAACCAAACCCCTAAACCCCCAAACCCTAAACCCCTACACCAAACCCCTAAACCCCTAAACCCAAAACCCTAAACCCCTAGCTGTGGACAGCCATATGAGTCGCCAGGCAGCGTCAGCAGGAGGCAAACATGAGGAAGCAGCCACATAGCCGCACTAAAACAGGGGTCCTAATAATTAGAATAGGGTTCCCTTTAAAGGGCTCTATAAGGGTTACTATAAGGGATCTATAAGGCTACCATAAAAAAAAGGGGCCTTAATAATTAGAATAGGGTTTTGGGGCCCAGGGCCCATTAAACTATGATCATAATAAGGAACCCCCGAAATTATTAAGGCCCCTATATTACGCTGCAGTGATCCAAGGTCACAGGGCGTTAAGATGATTCAGGGCATCTGCGGCTTAGAATACCGTCACATGCATAATAACCCAGAGGCTCCACAATCCCTTGATTAAGGAATATACTTTAAAAGTATAGTAGGATCCCTAGTATGATTTAAGGAAATTGTTCCCTAATTAAGGGATATTGGAGTCTCTGAGAATCACTGCTACAGGCGCAAACATGCCTGCGCTTCTGTTTTCATTCCCCCCCCCCTTGAGATTCCGTGGTGACTGGTACCACTCCTCAGCAGCTGCGTCCAATGTTGAAAGCATTGACTTGAGAATTTACACAGGTGGGTGAACTAATATAGCGGCCTAAATGAATACCCATACTATTTTGGGGCAAGCCCTCTTCCAATTATTAAGGCCCCAAGAGTAGCCTCTGGGAAAACTTTGGTGATAGAAGTGGTCGACTGCTGCTGCGAAAGATGTTGCTGCTACGCCATATTCATTTGCACGTGTGTTAGCTTGCTTCCATGAGCCGGAGATTCCTAAACCGAGAAAGATGGATTGTACGGCTGGTGGTATAAACCCTACACCCTAAACCCTAAACCTCCAAAACAGACGTTTGAAAACTGAGCCCTTGGCCCGATTTCTCTACATAGTTGGAAGCCCAGGCTACGTATGGAAGAGGGAGGACGGGCAGGCCTGGCGCGGGGCTTCATGGGGTTATAGCCATTATCATCATGACCAGTATTACGTCGATGATTGTAATGGTCATTGTTGTTGCTGGTATTACTGGTTGTCGTCGTCATCGTCTTCTGCTACGGCTTCTGTTTGTTTGCGGCTGTGTGTGACCGGTATCTTCAATCCCCCTAGCTTTCTGTTCGAGACCGTAGATGCTCTCAGTCCACACCTGTCATTGGCTTCTGCGGTCCTGCAGACGCAAGACCACCCACAGCACGCTCCGTTAAGCAAGCCCGAAACCCTGAAGCCTGAAGCCTAATATCCTTCAGCTACTACTTAAGCCTAAGCCCTTGATGCTCATTGAGCCTCGAGCCGAATCTCATGGGCTCGCTACACTGTCGGCTCCTTCTCTGGGTTGCTCCAGGTTCAACTAAGAGTTGAAGCCGAGTCGTGAGATTTCGGTTTTTGGGGGTGTTAGGGTTCAGTCTTTGCGGGTTCGGAATCAGTTTATGTAAAATAGAGCATGAGGGTGTGAGCAAGGTCCAGCGTGAGAGTGAGACTGGGAAAGGCTTTGCCTCTCTTGTGCGCAGGCGGCTACAACGATCGGCAGCAAATCGCCACCAAGGGAAATAGTTTTGCAGAGGCCGGGGTAGGGACGAAAGCGATTCATTTGGGCCATTGACTTCAGAATACCGGGCATGTAGATGTTTGACGGTGGTCTTGTGCCGTGAGGCTTGTAAAGAGCTAGGATACTCGTGCCGGTGAAACTGGACATCTGTTAGGTCAGGTGGGCCATGGATGCACTAATTAGTTGCTGGCATCAGAAGGTTCAGGCCACCGGGGCCCCGCCCAAAAACAGGTCCCTGGTCGCAGTGTCTGCTGGCCTTGTCTCAACCCTCAGCTAAACGAAGCACTCTCGTAAGTTAGCGCAACTCGAAACCTTTGTTTGGGAGTTTCGGGAACTGCGGACCCCAAAATGGAGCTTAAGAACTTAAGTTTCTGATTTTCCCCACAAGGGGCCCGATTATCCAGAAGCCTCCACTTGATTCCAAAGGCTGCTGACGGATACGATGACTTCGGCCGCCGGATTAGCAACCGAGCGGGCGACAAGAAGCAACGTGCCCAGGCGCCTCCCCCCTGCTCACAGCTTACGGGCTACATCATGCGAGATGTCGCAAGTATGCAAGCATGGGACAGCACATCTGTTTATTCACATTCACACACACACACTCTCTCTGCCCTTCTCTCTCTCTCTCTCCCTCTCCCTCCCTTTCTCTCTCTCTCGCTCTCGCTCTCGCTCTCTCGCTCGCTCGCTCTCTTTGTCTCTCTCTCTCTCTCTGTCTCTCTCTCTGTCTCTCTCTCTCTTGGGTGTTGGTGTTTAGGGGTTCGTGTCCCAGCCCTGTGGAAATCGGAACTGTGACAGGCAGCACTGGATCGCCTCCGGGGCGCGAAGGTGCACTGTGCTGCTACGCACTACTTTGGGTTGCTTGAAGGCCCGTCAAGCCAACTTGTAAGTGTAGAACGTAATAGTAGCAACAATTAACTATAGCTATAGTTACGGTAGCAGAAACAGGAATCGGAGTCGAAGTCGGAATGGGAATGGTAATGGTACTGGTAATAGATATAGTGGTAAGGATAGTGAGAAACATAATATGTCTAAGGTTTGGACAGCCCCCGAGATGTTTCCTACTTGTGTCATGGCTTTGGAGTGTTTATATAGATGCTGCGTTTGGGAAGCTTGGATCGGAGGCATTGTGGTTCAAGCATCAAGTGGTTTCAAGTTCATGGTCGCATGAGGGCTAGAATCAAGCACCAAACGAACCTCTATCACGTCAGGAATAAGAGTCCTGCCTGAGGCGGTACTGGGCTCCCTCCTCAGATTTTCCAAGAGGGGTCTTTGACCGCCCAGGCTTTAAGACAAGAAGAAGAAAGGGACAGCCATGGGTATGAAGGGCTTCTCCGACGAATTTGAGTCGCCGGAACACTACATCATCGATATCACTTACAAAATTTGGGAGCAACGCGGATTGCAGCTCATCCGTGATTGGTCCAGTGATGACTGTCCCGTTAAAACTCCGATGTCATCTTCGGTGGGTGTGGAGCCGGTTATTTCCGGCACCCAGGCCACTTTAGACGAGTTCCAGGACCGACATTTACTCGCCGATGATGTGATCATTGGAGAATGGGACGAGGGCACCTTTTACTCCTCGCACCGTGTACGTTCTCCTGCTCACAAGTCCGGCGCCGGTCTCTTCGGTCCAGCGCCGAAGTCCCCACAGCCCGTCACCATGCTGACCTTTGCAGATTGCATCTGCAAGGCGAATCAAATCGTCGATGAGTACCTGGTTCGGGACAACTGTGGCATCGCGATTCAGTTGGGCATCGATCCTGCAGAACAAGCCAAGCGCATGATCGACAACGGCAATCGAGATGGAGCAATGGCTGCGGAGGATCTCGTCTCTCGCTGGAGCGGTGAATATTTCGAGTGTGGCGAGGCTGCTTTGGCAGCACCGGTGGTGGCCGCCTACGAAAAGCGCTTGGGGGCACTCCAAGGACTGGCGAGCTGGCAAGAGCATTACGATCGCGCAGTGCGCTTTGAGGGTTCCGGTCATCACCTGAGCTACGGCTTCGAGCGAATGGCTCAGTGGGATACAGCCAGACTGCAAGGCCTCTCGGATCCCAAGTTCAAGGTGCACCACCTGATCGTGAAGCAGACAGCGGGCAAACCCGTTCGTGTCGCCATGCGCTGGTCTCTGACTGCGATGCATGCTCAGGCTTCGATGTTTGGAGAGGGCAGCGGTGCTCGGGTGGCCTTGTTAGGGGTCAGTCACTTTGAGCTGCGCGATGGGAAGATTCTCAACGAATGGTGCATTTTTGATGAGCTGTCGCTCTACGCACAGCTGATGCTGAAATAAGCGGTCCGTAATGCGGCTGACCTTCAGCGATAGATCAGTGGTGTCCGCCATGCCGCGATAGAATCGCAGGTACGCGAGCGAATCGCAGGTAGAGCAGTAGGACTTCTTTCTTGTATATGATGAAGCCGTTGGATGTAGAGCTTCTTACGTTTGGGAGCAGCGCGGTTCCACGATCAAAGGGGGCGAGCAGGTTCAGCAGGCTGGTGATTGGTGTACTCCCGTGTTCCTTCCACTTTATACTGTATTTACTATATAATACATATCACATACTTTGTAATATAAAGAAAACATAAAAATTGCTTTGGGCGTTGTAGTTCTTTTTGACCTCCGACTGATGACTGGCACAGGTCTGCCCGCAGAGGAATTGAAGAGTTGGTAAACCCCTAAATCCCTTTTCTGATCGCGCGCGCGGCCCCCCCCCACCTGCACTTGGAGCATCTTCGAGCTTGAGCTTGAGCTCGAAATCAAAGTCTAGGTTCCTGAGTAGTACCCTTTTGCCCTTTTTGGTTTAGGGTCCCCTTATTAAAACTGCATAATAGGAAAAAGGGTACCCTTATTATAAAGGGGTCGAAACACTGTACCTGAGCCAGGAATCCTAGCCCCTTCTGCCCACGATCCTGTTTTCACTAGCACCGCCTACGTTTCTGTAGGGTCTCAATATCGACCCTAGTGCAGCAGTTATAGTACAGGGACTGCAAGAAAGCAAGTTGTGGCAGTTGAAGGCACACCCCAAAACCCTGTCGCGGCGAGGCTGGTAAAACAGAGGAACTGGCGCCACCAGCGCACGGGAGCCTAAAGGAGATCTCACGTTTAGCTGCGAAGCCCTGAGCTAAGCCCTACACTGAAAGTTTAGGGGTTTCGGTTTTGGGATTGAGGATTTAGGTTTAGGGTAAACCCCTGACTCATCGTGGCTCTGAGGACTCTTGCATGTGATGGCTCGCAGTTTTGTTTAAGATCGTAGATTCAAGAACAGAGGGGACATGCTCTCGGTGCGTAGAAGCAGCTTTGTGGCTCCGGGGTTTGGGGAGGTTTACCCTTTAGTCTACGCTGCAATTCTTGCGGCGATAGGCATTCCAGCTCGCGGGGATTTGGCTCCACGTATTGGAGTAATATATGGTGGCCCGAATAATTTAATTTCTAAAATTGTCGCTCAGGGTTCCTCATTAAACTTAGAGAATGTACCCGAACACCCTAGTCGATTAAGGCCACTATATCATGGTTTTGGACTGACGTTTCGAGCCTGAGGGTTGAGGCGTGTCATTCGCTTGGAGATTAGGGCGTGGTCTCTTGACGGCTTAGGGTTAGGGTTTTGGGGTTGACGCCCCAACATACGAGCTTGCCTTGTGATGATGATTATCTTTCACACTATACAACAAGTCATTCTTGATATCCACATTGTCTTAAGGAAGAGCGAACTATCTAGTATTTAAAGGGCCGCGAAGAACAGCCCAGACATAGTTAGATTGTGGCTACACAGATGCCTTCTCGAATTTTCTGCACACTTAGGGAACTGACTTAGCACCATGAGGAGTCAGGTTTTAGCGGAGTCCGATGCTTCGGAGGCAGCCCTAGAGAAAGAGTTGCTTTCGAGACGTAGTGAAGCGAAGGCGAGAATTTGTTGCTCTGGATGATGACATCTTCGAGACATTTAGAGGAAGACTGCACTGTGTGGCACTGCCGTTTGTTTAGAGACACACCGACGTGAACAGAGGCAGAAACAACAAAATGCCCGAAACCCATAACTCTACACCCACAAACCAAAACTGAACACTTAACCCCAAACCCTAAACCCTAAACCCCAAACCCTAAACCCTAAACCGAACCTTACCTTTTGTCCTCCAGGCCAGAGCCAAAGACTTCTCAGCCTCCGGCGAAACGGCGATCCCCTGCCAGGCCATTGCTTCCCAGGGTTTAGGGTTTAAGGTTTAGGGTTTAGGGTTTAAGGTTTAGGGTTTAGGGTTTAAGGTTTAGGGTTTAGGGTTCAGGGTTTAGGGATTTAGGGTTTAGGGTTTAGGGTTTAGGGCGCTTTTGCAGTTCAGAGTTTTGGTATTACGTTCATATGGGTGGCTGTCAAAATTAAGGTCCCTTCTTGGGTACCCTAAATAGTAGGTGCCGTATTATAATCGGAACCCCAAAAGGGACCATAATTTTGACAACCACCCATATACTATGAGGTTTAAACTGTTGGTATTTAAGACAAAACCTAAACCCTAGGTATGAGCATCATAATGAAATTCATACGCTACAGGGTTTAAGTACTAGGCGTATTAGGGTTTATAGGCTTGAGAAACGGGGTTTCTGGGGGTTCAACGGGGTTTGTAAGGGCTTGGGGAGGATCTGCGCCAGCATATTTTTTGTTAAAAGGATGTCATAGAGCTTTATTATTCTAGGGTTTACAAAGATTACAAGCGTTTGCAGTTCAAAGTGTAAAGTTTGTTTGCAGTTCTGAGGTTTTTGTGATAAGTCATAACTTGTTGTTATAATCAGAGTCTTGTGGCACTGCTTGTTGTTGCCATGCAAAATGTTGAGAAACCATAGTATGAGCATTTTGGTGATGGTTCAGGATTTGCGGCAACGCCACGAGGAGTACTCCTTCCGCCACCACCTCCAATGCAAGCATGATCAGCAGATCCATCACGACTGGTGACCACCATCTTAACCAGCATCCATCATCGTCATAATTAATCATGGTTGTTCATCCTTTTCACCTGCAGCAGCAGCAACAGCATGATTACCTTTACCATGCGCGTCGTCATGTGCATCGCACGACGAAAAGCCGCAGCTCCAAGGTGCTCCAAGCCTCATTATGTCTGCGAACTGCAGGATCTGGCAACCTGTGCTCTGTCGGTGCTAAAACGACTATATACGACTGTTGGACGTACACCGCCCAAGCTACAGTTCAGCGACTCCAGAAGAGGTATGCCCAGGTCCAGCTACCGAGATCAGGCACTGAACAGCTTCTTAGACTTTAGAATCGTCCTAAACCCTAAATCCTAAACCCTAAACCCTAAGCCCTAAACCCTAAACCCTAGCGTTTAATATAGCCACCGCTGATCCTTCAAGTGGGATGTGCACGCAGAGCTTAGGCTTCGAGGTGGAGGGCCTGTAGATTCTAGGAACTCGGGGTTTAGGGCTTAGGGTATGGGCCATGGGTTTAGGATTTAGGGTTTAGGGTTTAGGGGGACAATCTTTCGGTACATGTGCCAAGTGCTTCGGAGAGATAAGCAGCAAGTTCGTCTGCGAGGCCTACAAGACCTTTACCCCCTGGACCCTGACGCCGACCCGTAAATCGTGAACCCTAAACCCTAAACCCCTAAACCCCTACACCCGCTTCAAACCTGCGCGAAGGTTCATGGCTATGAGTAGCCATGCAGCAGGTAACTCCCTTGTAGCGTGACTGCTTATAGGTACCCATGAACCTTTAAACGCATAGATGTTGGAAGACCCGTACTTGCACACCTTCTGTACCCACACCCTACGAAGTACCCATGAAACACTAAATACCGGCGTCTTCTTAAAGAGCTAGTTTGAAGTGGGCATACCTATAAAAGCATGCCAGTATATGTTACTTGTTTGCCTTTATTCGTTAGTACCGGAACACTTTGATAGACCCGTGTAAGACCCTGCAAAACCTTAGAACCTTCCTAAAGTAAGTTTTGTAAATCCCGATATTGAAACCCCTTTCAAATCCTAAAATCCGAAGAGCCCTTAAACACCCCATTTAATCCTAAAGCCCAAAAGCCCAAGCCCTGAAGAAAACAATGCAAAACCTACAGAAAACCTGGGCTCTTCTTAAATTTAAGTTACCATAATAAGGAAACCAGATGATTCTATAGATCCCCATTATGGTAATTTAAATTCTTAACAAAACCTACAGAAAAAGGCGCTCTCCTCGCCGGTCGAGGGGCCGGAAGTCCCGTTCTCGGAGTCGCAGCTCGCGCAGTTCCTCCTCCGATAGGCCAGGGGCCGCGGCGCCCAAAGAAGCCTCAAAGTACTTGGAGGTTCATGGGTAGTTATAAGGGTCCCTTTAAAGGGATCTATAGGCATTCTATAAGGGTATAGGGTTTAGGGCCCACTTGGAGGTTTAAGTAGGGTAATAGTTATAACCCATATTAAGGGACTTATCACTTCACTTATCACTACCCATGAACCTCCAAGTAGGGGCAATACTTACCGATACCACTCCATAGGGTTCCTTAGTTCCTGAAATTTCTGCAGGCATAGTATCATCACGCTTCCCGAAACCCCGATGTGAAGTAGTACGGGCGCCGTAGTAGAGAATGTCGGGTTAGGGTTGAAGTTCTGTAGCTGTGGGTTTTGAGAGTATGGGATTTACGCATGGTTTATTGCCGCGTTATTTTAAGAATTTCAGTGTCGGCTTTGTTGAGTTGGTGATATTTGGTGGCAATAGGCGTGGTTTTGCGTTCTTGCGTTAGATTGCACTTGCAGCCTGCTTCTCTCATCAAGATCAGCTTAGCAAGATTCCACGTAATTACTCTGCCAGATTACATTGCATTTTTCTGCAGAGGTTATCGCGTTCAGGCTGTAGTATTTTGTTTAAAGCCCAAGAGATTTGCCAAACTCCGCCGGTGGCATTAGCTTGAAAGCTTCCGCAGGGTGTCGGTGAAAGTCTCAGGAATCGAAATGAACATAATTTGGTAAGATCAGCAGAAACAGCAGCATGAATAGCATCACCATCCGAAAACCCTCACAAGGACCCTCGCAGTCATCCGACTGGCCTCCCTTTTATTACCCGTGGTCATCGTTATGTTCACGTCCACCTTCGTCGTGATGTTAAGACCTATTCTGTTTCCTGCAACGGTGTCTGCGAATTTAAACCGCTCCAAACACTTGAGCCAGTCTTCCAAGCCTGATCCTGCAAAGCCCTACAATTCGCCCATCATGACAAATTCCCAATTCTAGAGCCTACCAGCCAAAATCCCTACATCCTAAATCCCTAAACCCCAAAATCGTACGCCCAAAAGCTTCCTCAACAGATCCCTAAAAGCTGACTTCGCCGGAACCCTCCCTGCACCGTGAGTCACTTCGCAGGTCTCGATCCCGGCGCCGGCGCCGTCGGCGGCGACGCTCTCGCTCCCGTAGCTGAAAGGCTGATAGCCAGCTGGGCTCGGGACTCTAGGATTTTTTAGGGCTGGTGTCTATACGGTTTTTTTAACGTGGCACTGAGTTTAGTAGGACAACAGTAGTCAAGTTATAGTACAGTAGTTGTACAGCCAAAAAGATATCCAGTACGTTGTTATTATTCTGTTCGCCTTGCCGCTGACTTGTGTTATGACCATACCTGTAGCTGTTCGGCATGTTTTCTGTTCATATTATGACTATTCTAGCTGCTGTGATCGCTGCTAGTTTTAAGACTGTGTGCAACTCGACTCAACCACATCGGCGAGCGACGACGACCCAATCCGTGAGCCAGATGCCGCCAGTGTTAAACTCGTCTTAGTCTTAAACCCAAGATTTGGGACGCAGACCATCGGGCTGTTAAAGATCTTAGGGCTGAGGTTCTGAGGATTGAGGACCGTTGCACCTTGGCAGTTTGAACTGCAGGCTTTCAGGTTTGGGAGTTTAGGGCCTTACCCACGAGCAAGCATAGAGAAGGAAGCACGGGAGTCCCAAATCCTAACAATAAATCCGAAACCCTGCACTCTAAGACCCTGATGAATTCTGTCAGGCGAAGCTGTAGTCTACTGTCCAACCAAACTACCCTGCAATGCGGGCTCGTCCTTGGGAAGTAGGAGGGGGAAAGTCCCTGAACAGTTTGGAAGCCCTGACATCGTAAACCCTACATGCCCAGACCCCTCCTTTCTCAATCTCCAAGCCTCCGAAGCCCAGAGCCTCCAACCCTAGAACAAGAAAGGCAGACCCCAGCTGCAGGCATGGGACGCTTCTCCCTGTGGCGGTGATGTGCTTTCTTTGCAGCTTCACATAAAGCCGGACTTCAATTTCTTTGAGGGTTTTAAGGGTTCCTATCCAGGCTCCTTTAAGGGTTCCTACAAAGGGTTGCAAAGCTGTGTTAATGTGCAGGTGAGGGTGGGTCTAGGCTTTAATTCGAATGTAAAGGGTAGAGGTTTACGACCATTGAGGTTCTGGGCTTGATTTAGACAGACGGGTGCCGGGTTTTCATACGCAGGCCGGCATAATTACCAATGTTATTCGTAGGGTTCCTTCTTATCCCTAAATTACAATGTACCCCCAAAGCCCTATTGTAATTTTTGAGGCCCCTATATTAGATGTTTTAGGCTGTCTGTAATCCTGGTGCCGAAATCGAAGTAGGCGGTTCGTCTCTGGGCCATATTCTGCACTGAAACTATTTGCAGATTAGGGTCCAGGGGGTTAGGACGATTGCAGCATACAGAATTTCACTTTCAAGTTTATCACCTGCCCGCGAGAAGGGGCGCTGAAGTTGGAGCAATACAGAGGCACTGTCATGTGCAGCTGCTCATGCCCTCCAAGTGCCCACCATGGCTTCCTCAAGCAGCGGTGTCCTGGGCCCTAGTTGGCTGAACACCTGGCTTACTATAGGGGCTTAAGTAATTACCTATACTATTTTGGGGGTTCTTTATTATAGTTATAGTATACCCCAAAACCCTATTCTAATCATTAAGATTAATGAGCCACTGGGCTGACCCTAAACCTCAGCGAAACTGGGCCTAAAGCCTAACGCTACACCGCATGCCCCAAACCCTACACCCCCTTTAAGGGATCCTTTTCAGGGATCCTTTAAGGGATCCTTTAAGGTATCCTTTACGGTATCCTTCCAAGGGATCCTTCAAGGGGATCCTGTAGAGGGATCCTTCAAGGGACCTCAAGGACGAAAGCCCGAGGACTTTCAGATTTCCGGTTTCGGATCGAGACGCAGCTCCTAGGTACCTTGGAGAAGTGGCTTGCTTTAGGGTTTAAGGTTTAGGGTTTAGGGTTCAGGGTTGAGTTTTGCGGCGCTGCTTCCCGGATGCAATAGTCTGGGAGTGCTGCTTCCCAGCTGATTGGCAGAGTCTGGGTTCAAAAGGGTTGGGTTCAAAAAAAGGGTTTAGGGTTCAGGGTTTAGGGTTTAGGGTTAGGGTCTAGGGTTCAGGGTTTCCAAAGCACATAATCCAAGCCCATGCTGAAAAAGGTTTCCAAAGTAGGAAACTAAAGACCTTGAGTTATTACACGCCAGGCTCTGTCAATTGGTCTTCCAGGGGGCAGGGGGGGCGGCGAAGCTCTACACCTAGTTTTAGATGCTACATGAACGACTGAGTACATAAATAAACAAAAATGTATGTGAATACATAAATAATTAAAAAAAGATAAATGTATATATATATGTGTATATATACATATATATATACATACATATGTATATATATAGCACGCCGACACACGCACACACAGACACACACACACACACAGACACACATGCACACACACACACAATTTATATGTACCATACGGACGGGTTCCTTCTGGCAGCTGCAAAATCACGAATGAGGGATACTGCTAGCTATAACATTAGAGCCGAGGTTTTAGGGTTTCGGTGGTAGGTTGTGGCTTGCCATGCAAGAGAAGGTCCAATGGGCCCAGGACAAGAAACTGCTCCACTGGCTGTTTTAGCGTTTAGCCTTAGGGGTTTGGGGTTCAAGCTCCAGGGTTAAGAGGGATACTGGTCAGATAGACTGCGAGATACGAGTAGGTTTGCTCAAGATCGCTACCAGCCATCTAAACCCTAAACCCTAAATTCAGTCGGAGCGGGTCTGTAGAGTCTCGCTGCGCTGCGCAGCATTAAGCGGAAGGTGATTACCCAAGCCGTCGCACGTGCACGATCGGACGTTGCGAGGCGGCAAGAGACTTAAGAATGAATGCGAAGAGGCGGTTGCAAAAGGGTGTCCACCTGCTGAGATTTACATCTCTCGAAGCTCATTTTGCGACTTCGGAGCGGACGACAAGATGCATTGTAGAATTTGATTAAGTTGAGCTTCCGACAAGTCGCGGGCCGGGCACATGTTAACCATGAATGCAGGTATTAGGGTCAAGGTGCCAGGGCAACGTCCGAAGGTCTATCAGCGGGGTTCAGTGGTGTGGCGGCAACTGCTGTCGTGGCTCAAGGTGGAATTCGCTGAGGCTGCGCAGCCTTGAGGGAAGCAAATTTATATTTCTGCTCATGAGAGTCCAGGGACCCGAGGTCATCAAGCACGAAAGCAGTAGGAAGGATAGTAGTAGAGTAGTAGAGGTTTGCCAGCTTGCGGTTTACAGCGCAGTGCTACTGACTGGAGCTAGCGCAATGTTGCTGTCGCATCGAACGCTAGCCATCAAAACAATTACTTGCATGGTTGCGTGGAATGCACAAGTCACAGTACCGACAGTACATCCAGGTTTAGGGTTTAGGGTTTAATCCAGCAAGGGTTGCAGGCTTTGGAGCCTTAGTCGGTGCTCCCAAAACTGGGCTTTCACCAATTGGCGCTCCCAGCATGACCATCGGCGAGATAGACATCAAAGATTACTTCGACCAGGCCTTCCTGCTCTGTGGTTTCAAGAGAGCTCAGGGTCTCATCTCGGGGCGCAGGGTGGTGGATGAACGGGGCTGCAAGTATGCCTTAGCTGTGGCATTCGGATCAGTGTAACTAGGAGCGTCATGCTAGAGCTTAGTTCTCAGCATGTGGAGGCAGGCTCTTCAGCTGTAAGCTGGACGAACCAAAGATAAGGAATGCCTCTTTATCGGTGGCAGACTTTGGGTCGGCAAGTTGGACCACGAAACTAAACAAAAACAGCTAAACCCCAGCACTACACTTCAAACCACAATGTTGGTCCTCAATCCTGAACCCGTAAGTCCCTCGAATCCCAACCCCTACACTTAGAGCCCCGAAACCTCAAACCCCACACCAGAACCCGTACAGAACCTTATAAGGAGCCTCTTCTTTCGAGACGGTAAGCAGGAGACGCTCGAAGCTTTGGAAAAAGCCTTCCTGGAGTTCGACACCAGCGGCGACGGATCCATCGGGAAAGATGAGCTTCGCCGCGTTGCAGCACCTCAAAAGAAAACCAGATACATCGAGTAACAGATGTGAAAAACAAACACAGATACCTAGACCCTCCATCCACCCTCTATAAGACCCTAAATACCCATTATTTGGGACTATGCACAGAACTGTTTGCGGGTACATGGAGTGTCCTGATAGACGAACAATGACAAATGCATCACGAATGAGCATGTATGCAAAATATAGTGTATGCTAGATGCTGCGTGGCAGAAGCACGTAAACACGATGAGCAGCAAAAGAAAGAGGCAGTTGACACATGCAAACTTACTCTTACACATGCAGACGGACATAGATAGAGAGAGATATAGAGATATACAGATGAACATACACGTATACGCATCAAATTCGTCGGGAGAAGGCGAGAAGCAGGGCATGGACAGGTGTAACCCTGCCATAGTCTGAAACCGTGGATCCTTCAGACAGCGAGCCCCGCCCCAGCCCAGCCACCGAGAGTTTTAGGGGTTTAAGGTTCAGGGCTTCGGGACATCGCAGCACCAGCTGTTGAAATATTTCTCCGAACACCACCTCCAAGGATGGAACCTCTAAACCTTACACCCTCATGGTGTTGATGGTTCTGTATGTAGCATGTGGCGGTGCCACTGAAAATTGATCATGACAATTCCCTAAACTTGTGGCAGTGCCTGGGTCCGTATAATCACGATCCTACCTATATGTTCAGGATGTTATAGAGGGGCTCATCATTTCCGAAACTTCTATGTCCTCTCCATGAGGGCTGCAGGGCCCAATCAAGTCAAGTGGCTGCTTCGACGCCTCTTCGGGTTTATGACTTTCAGCTTTCAGCACATTTAAGGTTTATGTAGGGTGCTGAGGGTCTTCAGGGTTGCAGCGCGTACAAGGGTTTTGAAGGTTTAATGCGTGTAGCGTGTTGGGTTTGGGCTATTGCATTGCCAGTATCAATCAAGGCTATTGCATGCATTGTCGAGGCTGCTGTAGCTTATCATTATCGCACTCAGAACTATAGCTTGGGACAGCAGGAATACGGAATGACCGTTGCATAACTGCCAGTGTCCCTTGTGGTTTCAAGCAGCGGGTTGGGGCTTTTCCAAAGTTGTGAAGTCAACCCTCGCCATGGCTTTTCTGCTTGGCGGTACTGTAGGGGGCCCGAAGACTGGGTAACAGTAAGCATGTACAGCACGATACGTAAATATATAGCTGTTTATATGGTATGAAGGTATGCAAGTATGTATAGGTGTGTGTGTATATATGTATATAGGTATGCGGGTGTATACTATGTAGCTGCCTACTTATCTATCTACCGATAAGTATCTACCGAATCTATCTCCCCTGTAAGATCGCCTAAGTCCTATTCTAATCAAAAAGGCTCGTGTAGAAGCAAGTGCCTTTTGCAGATCTGCAGGTGACTTGTTCGCCAAACTCGGCAAGACATTGACAAAGAAGCAAGTCGATGCAATCGTTCGAGAGATCGATTCTGATCCTTGACAGCAATAGAGTGCAAGCCTGAAAACCTTCACCCGAACTTCCTGAACCCCAAAGCCCCAAACCCTTAACACAAACACATGACCTCCCTTCGCACTCCGACATCCTTCTCACTACCCTGAGTGTAACAGAGAGGTTTAGGGTCTTCTAGGGTTTAAGGAAGCAGGTTTAGGGTTGAATATTTGATGATCGTGTCGCCCGTGTAAGGTTGCAGTTTCAATTCAAGGCTTTGGTTTAACCACCTCCAACCGGCGAAGCACAAACCCTAAACCCTCAACCCCTAAACACCTAAAACCCTGAACCCTAAACCCTAAACCCTGAGGGGATAACCCCGTTCCGAATTCTTTTAGCTTAATGCAGATAGCAACAGTGTTCTTTGAGGTTGCCGATTATGATTTTAGAGCCACATGCCGAAACCCGAGGCCAAAGCACCCTGTCGGTTTCAGAACTGGTTTTCGTGCGAAACGGAGTTCCCGTACTCCAGACGTCATGACTGGCAGGCACCCTACACCCTGAATCCCTGCCCGCCTGCATTCTACAAAAGGGTGTTTCCGAAAATTCGCAGTACCTTCTTTTTTTGGTCCTTGTAAAATAAGGATCCTACTATTTAGGGTACTGCATTAGGGTCCCCTATTCTCGGAAATTCCCATATGTAAGACTCAGACAACTACAGAAGTCGTGGGTTTACAAGGCCTCCAAATTTCCAGAGCAGAACACCTCCAAAACCCTCACCTCACAACCCGCTTGGAGCCCCAAGCTTCAAACCGAAGACCCTACACCGCGAGCCGGGCCAAGAACACCCCCAAACCCTGAACCCCTAGAGCCACATGCCCCGCCTGGATGGTCCAGGTGTCAGCGAGAGAAACCCCTACGGCCCTAAACCCTAACCCCAAAGCCCTAAAGCCCTAAACCTTGAACCCTAAAGCCCTCAATCCCCTAAACCCTATTCTCGAAGGATGGGAATGGAGAGATCGATTTCGAGGAGCTCTGCTACCTTGAGATTGTGATGCCACTTAGCCAAGGGTTACGGGTTTCAGTAGGGTTCAGCCTTCAGGGCTTAGGATATTTAGACCGGTTTTGGGTTTTGAGGTTCACGGTTTAATGTTTAGGGCCTGTTTAGTGTTTAGGTCCGGTTTTGGGTTTTGAGGTTTAGTTTAGGGCCCAGCTTGGCGTGTTTGGGGATAGACAAGCAAGTCTTCGGACATGGCCATATCCACCACCCACGAATAGTGACCACCATTCACAGGTGATAGTGAATATGATACCAACGCCCCTCTACCCAAAGGATCATGGGACTTAGTAATTGGTAAGGTAACTACAGTTATAATTACTTTTAACCACAAGTAAGATATTTATAACCCTACTTACTAAGTCCCATGATCCTCCTTGCCCCGCTGTTGCCACACCGGCCAAATCAACATCTCCGCCCGCCCATTCATTGGCACAGTCGAAGCGGCAGTCTTGGTCCCTTCACTTGACGCTTCAGCTGTCGCTTCGCTCGACGAGTCTGGCGTGGCCTTTGCACGTTGCTGTTGTCACTGAGGGCTACTATAAGGGCTACTACAAGTCAAGATTACAAAAACTTAATTCAAAGTATAGCATAAAAGTGATCTACGGGAGCACCTTCAGGTTCTGTACAGCTGCAGCAGCTGCTGGTCACAACACGGTAACTTCTGAAAGTTCCAAATCAGAGATTCGACTTCTCAACAGAACGGCCCGAAGACGATCCGGACTAGTTTACCAAAGTTACTACAAGTATGTTCTATCATACTATATTCATTATATCGCGTTACATCATCTTACATCATATTTTTATCATATCATATTGTATTGAATAATGCTGTATTACTATAACGTCAGACTCAGGTCTGGTGCACGGCCTCAGGCACATTTGATCGACTACAAGACTTTCCTGCCAGACTCGCCGGCCGCATTTCCAGGTTTTCGCTGTACGCCCACAAACGACTGCAAGCTTAAGAGGTGAGGATCCTGTCGTTCCACCTCCGTCGGAGGTTCTCCCTCTTCCGCCTTTGCACTTCGAGCATACGTTCCTGTACTGCTGTCATCCTGACCGCATGCAACCTACCCGTCGATCTAAGGAAAAGACCATCAAGCAGTTGGAGCAGTGGTTCTCATTGAACGACATGGACGACTCGGGAGCAATCTCCATTGATGATGCCTTGCGACTTGCCGCCAGTAATTCCAGCTAGAGCCCCAAGCCCCAAAACGCAAGTGACGGTTCAAAATGAGGCTTTGTAAACAGTGTTTATGTTAATACTCTGAAAAGTGTGTGTGTGTGTGTGTATGTGTGTGTGTATGTGTGTGTGTGTGTGCGTGTGCGTGCGTGTGTGTTTTGCTATTGTGGTTTTCATTTTGGAGCGTGGTAATGCCACGTTGTGATAATGTTTCTTATTGACGTATTTTTGTTGTTGTTTTTATTCCGTAAGAGGGTGTGTTTAGTTCAAGCCTCCCGGTGGATCCTCCATGTGATCCCATTGCCCCAGTCGCTTCAACTCTTGATTCTTATACTCGGCTCGGACTGCAGACTGTCCTTGGCAAGGTCCTAAGTCTGACTTCGAACCGGCCCTACTGGTCATATCGTTTTGGCAGCTATCTAATGATCGTAGAGCTTTAACTGCCTGCACACTACATCCGAAGCACGCACTTCCAAGAAAGGGGTTGCAGGCAGAGGGGTTGAAATACTAGAAATATCCCCTTGCAGACCCGGAATAACTATGCGATGTACGCTGTACTCTACTTGCGACGGCCCTTCAAGATTATGTCATGTTTGCGACATCCGTAAGCCGCTAGAGGAAGCCCTCACTCCTTTGTCACAGTTGGATAACATTGTACATTTCTATGGGTACTTATGCTCAGCCAAGAAGGAATAGAAATTATCATTGGTAATACTATCCCGACCATGGAGCAGACTCGTTCAGGAAAATTGCGGAGCAGCAGGACGTCAAGGTTTCAATGGATGATGTCACGGCTCTCCTGTTCCTGAGCTGTAGGGCTTGGGGTTTTGGGCTTAGGGTTTTGGGCTTAGGGCTTAGGATTTAGGGCTTAGGGTTCAGGGCTTCGGGTTTTGGGCTTGGGGTTTAGGGCTTAGGGTTTAGGATTGAGGGGAACCCTGAACCCTCCATGAGAAAGCCGCTAGAAGTTCCGTTGGGGGAGTCCTTGGGCTGCTGTTTCCGAGTGGGTCCATGTCCCAGTTGGGGGTTGATCAGAAGAATGGGCCCTTTTGGGGTCTGTATTATAGTATATTCCTTATAGTCTATAGGGGACCAAAAGGGGCCCATAATTTTGATCAACCCCCAGTTAGAGATGCGCTGGTTTTGGACCTGGTAAATTTCGGTTTAGGGTTTAGGGGAATGGTAGCCTAAGGTGACTGAGGAAGGCTCTGCCCTAGGGCTTCGCTGCCGGCATACACTCCAAGTCCGTGCTTAAAAAGGGGAATGGTAGATAGAGCTGTGTTAGTGGCAGGAAGGAGCTCCTAAGATGAATAGGAACCTTTGAGTGCCCTGGACTCCCCCTGAAGCAGCTGTCCCCCTGAAGCCACTCCGAGCAGATGGCCGCTTTTGCAGGCATGTTTCAGTTCGAGATCCTTCAATTCTAGGCCCTATCTCAACCCAACCCCAGGTCGGAGGTGAAATCTGCAGCCGACGGCTGGTTGGACTTGCCTTCCTTCTGTGCGCTGTGGACATGCATGACAAATGCTCAGAAGATCATCAACTATCGCGAGCGACTTGCCTCCCACAATTGCGGGATTTGGGTTAGGGATGTCTAGGACTCGGCTTAGTACCCTGGTTGCTATTGACACTTGACGTGTCTCTGGTCTCGATGCGATTCACAGAACTTGACACTTCGACTCGCAAAGCAGGTAGAGGGGAGGTTTCCCAAACCCTACGTCCTAAACCGGGCTTCTGCGAGTCTCTGCACGCTACCCCAGATCCCTAAACGCTAAACCGTAAGCCCTAAACGCTAGAACCTAACAAGATCCTGTCCCAGCTTTCGCGAAAGAGGCTCGAAGAGTGAAGGTTGGGTTCAGTGACGGCCTTCGGCCACACCGCCAAGCATGTTCGCCGCGTGATACTTCGGAGCTCTGAAAGTTTGGTACTAGTAATACGTAGTAGCTGAGTGGATACACTTTACACTTTTGGGGATAATATTGCCCACTATAAAACTGAAAGTGTAAACTTTTTTGGGCTTATCAACTCAGCAACTAAGAATACAGTATTCCGTATGGGTGGTTGTCAAAATTAGGGTCCCTTTTTGGGTACCCTAAATATTAGGTGCCGAGTTATATTAAGGACCCCAACAAGGGACCCTAATTTTGACAACCACCCGTATGGCTCCCGGATATAGATAAACTAAAGTCCATGTACACCAAAGCCCTATTTCAGCGATCAAGCCTTCTACCAGTTAAGACCCCCATTTTAGAGTGCAGCACCAAGCCTCGAGCCAAAGAGCGTTTGCATGCAGCCGGGGACTCGTTGCCTTTTTTAAGGGAGTTCGGGTTTAGGGCTTAGGGGGGGTTTGGGGAATGGGAGTTTCAGACGACCGAGGTATCTTAATTTCGGGCTCTCTGAGGTTTTGGGTTCTAAGGATCCCTCTTCTTGCTCCGTATTGGGATCCCATATTTTCTCACAAGAAAAATCCATTCCTTGATCAGAACCGTGGAAGTGCCCAATCCGAAATGATACGTCTGAGCCGGTTCTTGACCCGGAACCGCAAGCCTTGAGAGTCCGGACTCTAGACCTGTTCAGTTTTTCGGCCTTGCAGGTATCTTGAAGCGGAGGAGGTCGCAGCCTACAGGGCCATGTTCCAGGACAGGTGTGGGTTGGATTAAGGGATACAGGATCCGCGGTCAGACTTGAGTTGCTTGTTCCCTTGTGTCAAGGCCTAAGCAAGGTCCCAGTGTTTTCACTTGTAATCGCGAAGCCCTGGAAGAAGGTCCCAGGCCGGGCCTACACTCTCAGCCTGGTTAAGCTTTGCAAATACGGCCGGCCTGGCAGCATACTTTGCTTGTGCGGAAAAGGGCCTCCGTTTGGGCCTTTTGTGGATATTGATGGAGACAGGTTCAACAAGCAGCTTCTTATGTATTACTCGTCGAGCTGATGTCGCGAATGGTCATGCTCATGCGACCACCTCTGGTAGCTCGGTGTAGAATACGGTTTCTGATGACCGCAGCTGTGCCTGGGGTCGCAGACTTTTGCTCGTGGACCATTTCCGGAGGCCTGCATGTCTCTAGCCTCGTTGGGAATGCTGTCTAACAGCACTTTCAGAGTTAGGGGTTAAGGGCTTCAGGTTGCAGCCTCGTAGCTGAACCAAAGCCCCAAATCCTAACTCAGCCATGCAGGAGGCAAAAAACCCTAAGATAGGACACCCCCCTCCGAAGGAAGCTTACGAGGACGGCAAGGAGGAGTTGAACCGGAAGCAGGCACGCCGCAATACCCCCTAGAGCATCAACAACGTAGATGCCCATACATGTTTGTGTCATTGCCCACTGCGCCCCCTTAACTACAGAGAGATGTTTGACATGACATACTTTACTGCTTGGTTATAAGGATGGTGAGTTAGGGGGTGTTGGGCTCTCTTGCTACCTCTACACACTCCAAACCTGTGACTACTTAATCCCCAAACCATTGCAAACTCAAAGGCCTGAAGCCCGACAGTCCTTGCCCCTAAAAGCCTAAAAGTTTCGGGTTTGGGGTGAAACCCTCAACTATTCTAAGTTCTGAGGCCCCAAACCCTGAAGTCACAGGGCAACTGGCCGAATTCATCCAGCTGGACCCTTCGAAGTTTCTCGGTAGTTGCGGCTGTCAGTTCGTATCGTTCCCTATGACAGGCCCTAAATGCCTTACTCGAATATACCCCAAAAGCCTTAAGCCCCTAAACCCCCAAAGCCCGAAGCCACACCCCTAAACCCTATAACCCCTAAAGCCCTAAACCCTAAGCCCTAAGCCCTAGGTTTAGGGTTTCGGGTAAGCTCTGTACCCCGTGTATCAGGGTGCAGGTGTGCTCAAGTCGAAACTCAGGGAATCTCCGGGGCTTGATTTAAACCCTAAACCCTAAACCCTAAACCCTAACCCTAAACCCTAACCCTAAACCCTAACCCTAAACCCTAAACCCTGCAGTTCCCAGCAGAGGCTTTGCAGGCTGGATGCAAAAGGGCATCCTGTTTGGAGTTTTTGGGCGTAGGGTTATGGGTTTTTCATCAGGTTTCCCGGGTTGTGGGAATGAAGTTTGATGGAAAATCCTACACCCTAAACCCCAAACTCCAAAACCCTAAACCCTAAACCGTTTTTAGGAAGGGGGCCCAGGATGAATTGAGAAGGCTCTGAGACACAGCGCAGAGTTCTAAAAGGAATTAAGGCGAATCATCCCCGAACCCAAGAAGCTCCCCGAAGCCCCCGAATTGAAATTGTGCCCTAAACCCTAAACCCCAAAAACCCTAAACCCCTAAACCCCTGTGTTGCATTCACCCTTTCAATCTTCGGGGTTGTGACTTCAGGCCTCAGAAAGCCGAAGTTTTCGTGCGGTTTTTCAATTCAGATCTTGCCAGACCCGCGAGTCCGACGTCTTTATTGGAAAACACGATTCCAGGAGAACCCCTAAATCCCCAAAACCCAAGCCACAAGGACCCAAACCATCGGGATTTGGCGGTTCTATAAAGGTTGCTAAAGGGTTGCTGCTACTATACGGGTTGGTTAGGAGTGCCAGCTTCAGCTCATGGGAACGATGCCTTTGTTTGCGATAATGGTTGACCCTGCAGCGTCTCGGAACCATGCTGTAGGATTCTCAAAACCCCGAACCCCAAACACCACAAACCCAAATCCTACGTACACTCTACACTCTAACCAAGAACCCCGACATTCGGCCCCTGAAAGCTAAACAGCCATCCCTTCTTGGAAGCAGTCTGAACCCTGAGCCCTGAACCTGTCGTCAAGCTGTCAAGATGGAGGTCTCTGAGGTGTTGCGGAATACTGGCCTGGTCCGCGTTCGCCGTCACCTCACGCGGATCTGGGAGGCCCGATGTGTGGTTTCTGATCTTTTGGGGTTTATGCATTACGGCCTTGACATTCCGCATTTTCCGGTCCAGGATTTTCTGTGAAGATGAAGGCTGTTAGTTGAGAGTTTTGGGCTTAATTCGGGCTTGAAGCCAAGAACTTCGACAGGTGTACGAGTCTCTCGGTCGCTTTGGTCAGCTTCACGCCCCAAACCCTGAGCTATGAATGCTATGCCCTGAAAGGACCCTAGATGCTTCCGGTTCTGAAGATCACCAGCGCTTCTTCTAGTTTCAATTCCCGGGGGTCTTAAGCAAGGTCTGGGGTTGGGGGCTACAGGTGACAGTTGAGCATGGTTGAAACGAAAAATACAATAAGACTTTACCCCGACAAGAGCTCAGGATCAACGAGCCTTCATTGGTAGGACTTCGTAGCATGCACCCTGCAAGCAAAGCATGATAATATGAAACGCGCCGCCCCGTACGCAAATACTTGCAAATTACATTACTTTGTAATACTTACATTATTTTACATTACATTACCTGCATTACCTACCTCTCAAGGTGCCTATTGTAGGGTGTATTAACTGTTTAGTGTTTGGTGCTAGGGTTTTTTGGTCTGGGGGTCCCTTTCCAGTATGGGTCAGGGTGTAGGTTCTGAGTAACATCAAGGGTCAGGGACTGAAGAAAGGCGGGAGTGCTTGCGCCTACCCTAACTTCCTCTGCGCAGCATTTAACTATGGATTCGTCCCATGCGGGGTCTATGTCTGTTGCCACTGCAGAGTGCAGGAGATGGCTATCGACAAGAAGACGATGCTGGCACCTTTGGCACATCAGTCCTGGGATTGTGCATCTGGTGTTTTCGTGTCTCAAGCTTGTCGCACCCTGCTGCCACACCCTAATCCTGAAGCCCCAAAGCCCTGAACCCCAAAACCTCGCAGGCTTGTCACACCTGTGAATGCCGAAAATCTCCCTAAACCCTAATCCCTAAACCCCTAAACCCTAAACCCCTCGGGAGCTCCAAAAGAACAAGTCCCAAAAACCCCCAGAGCCATTGAGTCCCTGGTCCCAAAAATCCTCCAGAAACCGGAAAGCCCTGAGCCCGAAAACCATCGAGCAAGAATCAAAATCGAGCAAGAAAGGGCCCTCAAACTAGGTAGGGCTTTGGGACATTTTATATTTTCCCTTACTGGGCTTAAGAGGATCTTATCTACTAATATTTTTCAAAAGCTTTAAAAGCCCCACCTAGGGAGAGATCAGCAAGTGGGGATTGAGGCATCATTGCCCGGCCTCTTTTTACCTTTGCATCATCATTTGGGGGTTTAGCGAAGAAAAGGGACCCCGTGAAAAAAGACCCTTCTATCTAGAAATTATAGTGTAAAAGTAAAGGTCATGTCTTATGGAAGTCTCATGTTGTCGTTGTTTTTTCTTACGTAATCTTGCCCGAGCATTTTGTAATGCAGTACTGGTTGCACGGTTTCGGCATTAGATCTCGCAGTTTATGTGTTGAAAAAGAGCAGCTTGCACGTGCGGCAGTTGAGGGGGCGAGCTTAACCTTATCACCGTATTGGAAAACAAGATTTCGGGACAGGTTTGATTGGCTTATGGTTACAACATTTTGCAACGAGACCCTCATACCCTGCCCAAGTTTTACTTTCCGCGAAGATAGCAACCTGAACCCAGTCTACCTGAAGGTTTGCTTGCAGCTACTTAACCCCTAAACCCAAAACCCCTAAACCCTAAACCTTCCTCAACCCTCTACCTAGCAGTAGACTAGGTAACCTTTTAACCTTCTGGGGGTAGTATAATCCCTATATATTCCTTGTATTATGAAAAGGTTAACCTTTGGTTCCTCATGATACCCGACAAGTAGGTCGAAGCCCAGCTTGAACCCAGTAAAGCTCCAGGAACCCAGAGTCGAACTACCGCCTTGGAAAGCTTCATGTGGGCGGGTCCTCAACCCTAAGAGCTTAGAGGGTTTAGGGTTAATGTATACCTGTAGCCGAAAAGACCTACCTTTTAGGGTTCCTTATTATGATTTCTGTATATGGTTCCTTAAACAGGTAGGTCTTTTCCGCTACAGGTAGGGTTTAGGGTTTAGGGTTAATGGATAGAGTTTAAGGTTTAAGGTTCAATTGAGGGCATAGGCAGGGGGCAATCTGGGATTCGTGAGAGCCCAGTTGTAGAAGGTTTTATCTGGAAAAAGCCCTGTAGAGCTTGGACGCTTGAGCCCTAAAACCCTAAAACCCTAAACCTTAAACCCCCAAAACCTAAAACCCTAAACCCTAAGCTGTTCAACCAAGACACCCGGCAATGCGGGCTTCGTCCTTGCTAGGTAGGAGGGAAAAAACCCTAAACCCTAAACCCCTAAACCGTAAACCCTAAACGGGAGCATCGTTTGCCAAGAGCTCCAGGACTTCGCACAGTTCTGCGTCGTGATCGTCCGGCTCATGAAGCGACGGAAGTATCGCGAAGTGAATCCACAGAACCATGGCTGCCCGTTGAGGATTTCGGAGGTTTAGGGTTTAAGGTTTAGGGTAGGCTTTAGGATGAGAAAGCTCCAGATGTGGCCTTTTCGGGCCATGGAATGAATTGCTGTACTAGTCATGCGAAGCCGAGTAGCAGCAACAGGCGCGGTTGTAGTACTCAATCAAAGCCACGAAATACAGCTCATGCTAGCACCGATTCCTGCACCGCCCGGCCCACAAGGACGTGCACCTGTGCGGGACTCTACGAAGAAGGGTTCACCGTGAAGGAGCTCCTAATGCCCCCTGTCGCAATGAAGCTCACCTTGTCACGTTTCTGTCAAGGTTCCTGGGCAGAGGTCGGGTTGAGGCAGAAATGGTTTCGAACAAGCCTCTGTAAATTTGTGTGCGGTTCAGGCTGGAGGCTGTGTGCGAAGACCAGAGAAAACAAGGGGTTCGCACGGAGCTGCCTGGGTGAAAGAGGATGGTTGGAGTCCTTGCCGTTCGGTGTACCGACCGCAGTGCTGGTGTCAACTTGGGCTCACCCTGGTGCTCTTTTCTTATACGGCCAGGCAGGTCAGAGAAAAGCCAGTCGAGTCTTGATCTGCTTCAGGTCGGGATTCAAGTTGAAAGACTTCGAAGCCATCAGGATACCAGCCAGCTTCTCGGCCAACACGCTATTTGCGTCAAGCTGAACATAGCTTGTTTTGGTTATTATTGGACACTGTAGGAATGCACCCATAATGGGGTTCAGTGGTCTAGTAGCACTTTGAAGTAACGCGTAGAACATCGTCTCAAACGATGTGTCGCCTCTGCGCAGCTAGAATCCCCCATCACTTGCAGCCGTGGGCGACATACCAAACACCGCAACGAGATCCTCACAGACCGCAGAAAATACTGAGTCACCGGGAACGATATACATTTGCTTGTCAGGCCTGATTACAGTCTAGGGGGCAGCGCCCATGGGCATCCTCCCAACCCGAGACCATGAACCCTGCATGATGCCTCTATGAACCTTTATGTGCTTCTGCGGCACTTTTGCTGTCAAGAACAACAAGAGTACATGTTTCTGAGTTTGTTGGACATAGCCAAGCACGACGGCTCAACACATACAGCAACTGTTGGAACGACCCAGCCCGCCGAAAGTAAGCTATGGGAAACTCGCGTAACATGTGACTGCAACCCTGCTGTGTGGGTGATCTTTAAGGCCCAAATGAACTCAACAAGGCTATGGCTCGTATCCTACATAGGGCTCATCGTATAGAATCTAACCCAAACCCGACAGGGTTGCGTAAGCCACGCAAGGAAAACTCTACCAAGATGGGGGCTTCTCTGCGCTGGAGCTCCGTCGTGTAGGCCCGGGTTTGCAGGATTCCGGTTTGTGGTTTACCTATAGTCTCCATTGTAGTTCCAGAATAAGGATCCTATAAGGTAACCCCAAAAAGGAACTACAATGGAGACTACCGGTAGGGTTGTGGGGTTTGGAAGTTGATGGTCCAGTTCTTGGGTTGTAGGCTTAGGGTGTAGGTTTAGGGTTTAGGGTTTCCCGCCCAGGTTCGGATGACTATCACGTTTTGGGGTTTGTTTGAGTGTGCCTTTAAGGTTTTCAGTAACCACGATCACAAGAAGCAAGAGTAGCTTAGCCCGGAAGACTTTTCGTTTCCTTACACCCAACTAAGGATGCTAAACCCCAAGCCAACCTTGAACCCTAACCCAGCAGGCTACACGGCTACGGATCTTCGGCGCGCTGGTTTAGGTATCGTTGAGCTGAGGAGCTTCGAAGCGCCGACTTTCTTGGCGCCGAGCTTTTTGGGATTTTCGTTTTGCATGACTTGGGCTTGAAGTTTGTCTTGTCTAGGTCGAGGGGTTTCGAATTTTGGGTGTTGCAGGGTTTAGGGTTTAGGGTTTAGGGTTTCGAGGACCGGTTTTGAAACTTTTGTTGGGTGTTGCAGGTATGCCGTTGGATGCAGTTGGAATGTCTAACCCACTGCCACGGATCCTGTTCTTGGACAAGCGGCCTTTGTGGGCATGCAGTTTGCCGAAGGTGGAACAGCGGTCACAGCAGGCTTTTCACTGCAAATCCGTCACCTACCATTCCAGGCCAAACCATGAAAGTACTGCATGATGTGTACGTCCGTACAGGTTTATACGGTAGATTACTTCTTGCTGATGTTTTATCTATACAGCAGGGAAATCGAAACATAGTTACGTCTAAACAAGGAAAACCGTCAACTGTAAGGAGGGTCGGGGTAGGGGTAGGTAGCTTGACACCTGCTCACGTCTCGGATGCGGCGCTGATGTACAGCAGGAGACTTTTCGGATCCAGCACTGCTCCGCGAGTTCGGGTATTTGTGGTTTCGGGCTCCGTGTGCGTAGCCCTTCGCCTTAGCCCCCTACCGAACCCCCCGAAAGTACGCAACAAAATGGCCCAACACTTATAAAAAGGCTATTATCCTACATACTTGTGGGGTCCAGGTAAACCCTGAACCCTAATCCTTCGGTTCCCTAAACCCTAAGCCCTAAGCCTTAAACCCTAAGCCCTAAACCGTGACCGAAGCAAACCAGGAGCTGCGGCTTCTCTCTCTCAGAGCTTCGCACGGCCTCACGGCCGCATTAGCTTGGGAGCTTCGGGTTCGGGTTTAGGGTTTAGGGCTTACCTGTAGTCTCCATTGTAGTTCCTTTTTGGGGTTACCTTATAGGATCCTTATCATATATTTGGTTAAACCAAAAAAGGAACTACAATGGAGACTATAGGTAGGGTTCTGTTCAGCTGATGTGGGAGCGGACTCCGGGCAAAGTGCGAAGACTCTTGCAAGAGGGTTCTGTTCTGTGACGGGTTTTTGGAAGCAGAGCTCCAAGCCCCACAGGTGTCACTGATCAATAGAGTCTTCTCCTCGAGCTAAGGCTAAGGATTCTAGATTCTCGTAGTCATCCTAACATCAAAAGACAGTCCTAATCTTTCAGGCCCTTCGCAACAGGGCTTTGTTCAGTTAGGGATCAAGTTTCAGCCTGAACCCTAAAGGCCAAGCAGTGAACATCGGCGTGTGGGAGCGGGTAGGATGGTCCTAGAATCCTCTAAGCCTGTCCTTGCTACATAGGGGTCTAAATAACTACCCCTGCTTCGGGAACCCAGCCATGCAGGAGGCAAAAAACCCAACACTATCTTGGGGTTCCTTGCCATGAGTTTAGTATGATATACCCCCAGAGCCCTGTTCTAATCATTACGGCCCCTACATTACTTTCGAGCGGACCGCTGTGCAGGAGAGGAATAGTCATAGACAGTGAGACCCCAAGGAGTTCGTAACGCATGGAGCCCTCCCATAACCCCCAAAGCCTCATGGCCCTAAACCCCAAAAACCTGACTGGTTGATCTGATGTGATTTCGGTTTGGCCGCGGGTCCTGCTAATGCTTCCAAAATCCCGCTAACCTCCAGGTCTCTTGATACCAAGCTACAGAGTCATGAACAATATATAATGTATTTACCCTGTTCATTTATTTATGTACTCATTTATTTGCTTGTGCATTTGCTTGTTTATGTTTTGTGTTTATTTTTTAATATTATATATAAATACGATGTAAAGTGTATACATGTATATATATATATCGCCCTTCTGCACGTGAAGTGTGATAACCAAAGGCGCCCGACCCCAAATCCCAAACTCTTAAACTCCTGAAGCCTAAAGCCTTAGTTGACTGTTCTGGTTGCCATGCTCCCTGTCCGGCTGCAGGCAGGATTCTCTGCAGCGGGGCTTGCCGAAGCAAACCGCTCTTTGGCCCATACTTTCGGAAGCTTGAGGGGTTTGCACAGTGATCAGAAGCAGTGAGTTTCGGCCGTTTTCGGGTTCAGCATTTGAGGATTCAAGGCAATTAATTCGATAGTGTGGGTTCTCGCTCAGCATTGCCAATACGCTTGCAGCCGCCCCTGCTTTCATCAACACAGTGAAAGGGACCGCGGAGGTCCTGCCCGCACATATGTAATACCCAGCTCCTGGGTTGAAAATCGAGTAGGGTGTACTGTACGTTTCCCCAGCGGCCCCGGCATGTTCTAGCCAGAGCCTTTACAGGCCTGCATTCCCATATCACAGAATCCCGACATAAGTGAGCTGGAGTGCCTGGTCCGTTCCTACCACCAGCTTACGGTTTTGGGGTTTGGGGATCAAGGCAGGCGCCCTTCGTTCGTTACGAAGGCCTCCAGATTCCACACACCCCTCGTAAGATGCACATACCACACACACACACACACAAACACATCCGCACACATGCACATACACGCACACACACACACACACCACCAACAACAACGACAACAACAACATCACCACCAACAACAGCAACAGCAACAGCAGCAGCAGCAGCAACAGCAACAGCAACAGAAACAGAAACAGCAACAGCAACAGCAACAGCAACAACAACAGCAACAGCAACAGCAACAACAACAGCAACAGCAACAGCGACAGCAACAGCGACAGCAACAGCAACAACAGCAACAACATCAAAAACAACAGCAGCAGCAACAACAGCAACAACAACAACAGCAGCAACAGCAACAGCAGCAACAACAACAACAACAGCAACAGCAACAGCAACAACATCAGCAGCAACAACAACAACAGCAACAGCGACAACAACAACAACAGCAACAACAGCAACAGCAACAACAGCAGCAACAACTACAGCAACAGAAACAGCAACAGCAACACCACCAACAACAACAACAACATCAACAACAACAACAACAACAGCATCAACAACAACAACAACAACATCAACAATAACGACAAGGAAGCCGCTGCGTCTGCCGTCGCGCGGGGTGTGTCGTTTATTTTTGGGAGGTTTTTTTGTCAGAAGCTAGAAAACCCGGGTTTTGTGTGGTTTTCGTCAACAAGACGATGTTTCGGACGGTAGTTTGTTAAAGTTCTTTGTCTTTTTTTTGTTGATTTTTAGGGTCAGTTGCGAATTTTTTGTCTGGAAAGCTTAAAAAACTCGAGGTTTTTGCATGACTGAGGTTTCAAGAGTGAAGCAACAAGAAGCGGCAACAAGGGCTTCACAGAGCAACCGGCAGCGTTCGAGAAGTAATGCAACAAAAGAAACAGAAGACACAAGCCGCATTCGCATGGACGTCATCACCCCCCCCCCCCCCC
>BGNK01005148.1:1642-43183 GCA_003297005.1 Symbiodinium sp. clade A Y106 | reverse complement strand
CAGCTTGAAACCCTATGTCGGAAAATTGAACTGCACGATTGAGGAAATTGGTTTTGGCCTTCAAACCCCACTGATCCAGCCCCCAAGGATCCAACCCTCAAAACGAGTATATCGAGAATAGCCGTGTCATAACTATTATTAATTTTGTGGGGGCTACAGCCGCTCATTACAGGGCCTATGACGGAGCAACATTACTCCTTATTGAAGCCGAGATTCATTGCGGCTTGCGAAAACCGATTTCTATGGAAGTTCGAGTAGTGAGCTCGGAATCTGAAATCCGAACCCGACGTCTTAGGGTTGACGCTCTCCTATTTTCACAAATGAACTGCTGTTGTTCCTGGCACAACCTGGGGAAACAAGGGGTGAAATGTAGGAGAGACCCTTTGACCTTCCTGTACCAAGAGTGCCTCGGCCGTCTAAGCCTAAACCTTCACCCACCGTTTTTGTGGGTTCCTCATGTAAGAAAAGGCCTTCAAAGGTAGGCACTGCACCTAGCCGACGGCGCCGATGCGTGTGCAGGAACCGTCAAGGGAAAACTACACAACAAAAGTCGAGTCAGGCTTTACTATAAAAACAGAACAGTAGTAGCCCCGAATCCTCAGACTCCCAATTAGCCCCATGCAGGGCCTGAGAATGGCATATAGGCTTTTGGGATGCTTTGGGGTATGTTGAGGAACGGTTGATGGACAAAATCCTGCATGACCCTAAGGACCCTAAACTATGGGAATTATGGTATATTCCTTATTATGGGTCATGCAGGATTTTGTCCATCAACCGAAGTGGCGGCCTTCCGAGAGCAACAGGAGCAACCCCCGCAGCTGGACATCTCCACTGACAGGTCATTCTCCTGCAGAAAAAGCCGGGTTTAGGGTTTAGGGTTTAGGGTTTAGGGACCACATCTGACCAAACAGGCACGAGCGTGCGTGTATGCACATAAGCGTGTACTTGTGTTACTTGTTATGTCTGGTAGGACTGGCATGTACGTGCATGTGTGTGTATGCATGCACGTATGCATGTATGCATGTATGGCGGCATGTATGTATGTGCAATGTACCTGTATCGTACGATTAGTGCATGTAATGTATGTTATGTATGTAGTGTGTTAATGTAAAGAAGGAATTTAACAACGGAATGTAATGCAACGGAATGGAATATCTGTATGCAGGTACGTAAGTACGTACCTATAATGTAAATGTAAGCATGCATGCATGTACTAAACGAATGGGGCGGAGCAGAAGCCGCCGACTTTTGGAGAATGACTTTAGACTGTAGGGTCGGCGGATTGGGGCATAGGGATGTAGTAGAGGGTTTCAGGGAACCCTAAACCCTAAACTGTAACCCTGAATCCTAAACCCCACACCCTTAACCCTAAACCGTTTAACTCTACACCCTCAACCTACACCGTAACCCTAATCCCTAAACCCCACACCCTTAACCCTAAACTTAAACCAAGCGTACCTCTAAACCCTAAACCCTAACCGTAATCCTAAACCCTAAACCCACACCCTTAACCCTAAAGCGTAATTCTACACCCTAAACCCTAAACCGTAACCCCAAATCCTAAACCCACGCCCTTAAACCTAAACCCTAAACCCTAAACCGTAACCCTATAAACCCTACTTGGAGGTTTATGGGTAGTTATAAGTGGGGTTATAAGTCCCCTAATATGGGTTATAAGTTGTAAGTATAGTTACCCTACTTATAACCCTACTTGTAACTACCCATGAACCTCCAAGTTGGCGGCAGCGCATCAACTCCCAGGGTTACGCTTCTGGGGCATTAGCTCTCTCGCTCCAAGGCCTCATGCACAGGTATAGGGGCCTTAATAATTAGAACAGGGTTCCTTTAACGAGGTCTATAAGGGCTACTATAAGGGCTCATAAGGGTTTAGTATAGGGGCCTTAATAATTAGAATAGGGTTTTTCTGAGAAAATACTATACTAGAATAATGGGAAGGACACCCCCTCTCCCAAAAACATAATACAGGTAATGATAAAGGCCCCTAGAGTATCTTCACAAGTTCTTAGAACCCTTATAACGAATAGTATTCTCTTGGGTTTTCCATGAACAAAAATAGAAAATAATTCCTCAGGAGACTATAGTATCTCCGAGCTCGCGTCCTTGTATTCCATGCAGCCGGACACTCCGACAGTTTGGCACCACCTCGGCAACAAAACCCTGTTTGGGGTTTAGGGGTTCAGGGGTTTTAGGGTTAGGGGTTTGGGCGTATAGGATTTAGAGGTTTAGGGTTTACGGTTTAGCGGTTTAGGATTTAGGAGTTTAGGGATTAGGGGTTTAGGGTTTAGGATTTAGAGGTTTAGGGTTTTGGGTAACCCTGAAACCCTAAACCCTAATAAAGCAGCAGTTGGGCCGACTTTGCGGTTCAAGGCTGAAGGCAGTTCTGTGGTACGACAGCGGCGAAACCGAAGCTAGCCAAGAGGTCCATCATAGATCTGGCTCCCCGAAGATTGTCCCCAATATGGCTGCAGTAGATGTAGATTGATCGGTGGCTTCTTGGACTGCGGGGCTATACTTTTTTATACTTTGATGTGCGATGCAACTCGATGTTTACTGGACTTTGAAGTAGCCATCGAGAAAATAGTATAGTCAAGAAACACATTCAAGTATGGTGCTCCCACCTAAAGTTTATATGCTTTTGGCATTCGAAGTCGGGTTTTATGGCAGAGAGCTTGAATAAAGGGCTCTGGGATTCAGGCTTCGCTTGGGGGTTTAGGGCTTAGGGTTGGACTACCAACTGCTGGATCCAGGCTCGCAGCGTCATAGTACCGACTGGTCTCGTCACATCGCTGCGTGCTGTCGGCCTCTCGAAGGACACCCTGGGCCTTGTAATATAGGGGCCTTAATACTTAGAATAGGCTTCCCTTTCAAGAGTTCCTTAAAGGGCTCTATAAGGGATCTATAAGTAGGGTTCTATAATATAGGGGCCTTAACAATAAGTAGAATAGGATTTTGGGGCCCATTATACCATAGATATAACAAGGAAGCCCCCCAAAATAGTATAGGTAATGATTAAGGCCCCTATATTACTGAGCGGAATGCCAGGGGCAGCCGTGGGCCGCCCAAAGAGCCATGCACTTCTCGATCTGGTGCGCTTGAGTCGTGTGCTTCAGGGTCGTACCTAGAGGCTCATACCCTACCCCTTTTTTAGGGTACCTAATTTTCTATATAGCAGATCCTAACCATAAAACTGGGTATCCTAAAAAGGGGTAGGGTATGACCCTCTAGGTAATGTCGGAACCTGATTAAAATGATTAAGAAACCTTGGGCCTTTATTAGGGTTCCTTATATGAATCCTAATTACTATTTTGGGGTTATAGGCCCAGGGTTTCTTAATCAGGTTCCTGCATTAGCACGCAAGTCCACGCAAGTGCAAGGCACTTGAGGCCTCTGCATCGCGGCTTCGTGATGCGTTGCTTGGGCTTCGTGCTGTAGCACGAAGGAGATCATGCTGTATAGATCTTGCCGCACTGAACTGCTGCTCAGGCGACCGACATCGAAGGTCGGCATTCCGTCGGCTCTGCTCTACATTACGGTGCTTTGCACGGCTCTCGCGATTTCCAACAGGTTCCTTGAGGAGCCCGATCTTGAGACAACCCTGCCATAATTAATAAATCTGTGCAAATCCCCGAAGTAGTCTGACCGGGAATACGGAATCCTCTTCTTGCAACAACTCCCATGTCACCCTTCGAGAACCTGCCGACAGACCACGAGACAACTGTGCCTTAGGTGCCTGTATTCTGGCTTAGTCCGGTAAGACTTGCAATACTCCAGTTTAGGCTTGCTTACAGGGCTTGGGGTTGAGGAATGAAGCTCGGGTTAATATACATGTCGGAATAGCTAGCAATAGGATCCCCTTGCATCCTTTGTGGTCCTCATATATGGTTGTCGTAAAACGAATACTAAAAATACTCCGAAACAGCTATTTTTAGTGTTAGGACCTGTAAAGTGGAGGATTCAGGATCAGTAGTTCAGGATTCGGGACCCAGGGCGCAGGTTCATCGCGGTTACTGCGGCTTGGCAGCGCTTGATCCTCACCTTCTCGCCAGCCGTGGCACCCCCACTTGGCATTGGCTTCCTGATATCTCGAATTACAAGTATTGAAGGCAGGCCTTGCAGGGCTCACGGCTTTTTGAGGGTGTGTGCGCGTAAGGATTCACTTCAAGCTGGACAAGTTCAGCCAGTCTAAATTACACAACATGCCGAGAGTATTCCGCGTCCTTGGCAATGAACCCACACATCAACAAAAACAAAAACGGAGATTAGAATCCATGCTGAGTCTACAAATCGGTCAAACCCAAACCACCTCAATCCGAAGCAAGATATGGGTCTTCAGAAACCAAAATTTGAGGTAAGTCCAGCCAACACGTGCGTTCCGGTACATTGAGATAAGGACGTTTGCAAGTGGGTCTTCGGGAGCTATGGCGAAGCTCCTATTGGCAACGCCACAAATGGTCGATGCAAACTTCCTCACTACAGCGGAGGACATAATGCGCTCTGCTCTGGGTTAGTGCAGAATGCTGAACTCTTCATCCAGGCAAGCCTAAACCCCTAGCCACGATGCCACAGGCCAAGTGAGCCATGGGAGTCTAAGGCATGGGTTGCAAAAAGCACATGAAAGGACACCTATAGTCTCCATTGTAGTTCCTTTTTTGGGTATCATCGGTTCGTTATGGTTAGGATCCCATAAGGTAGCCCCCAAAAAGGAACTACAATGGAGACCCTATAGGCCTACGTGGATGGCTAGAGCTGGAATCCTGGTCCTCTCATAGGGACCCTTAGGGCCTGGCCCTACCCCCCTAAGGGTCCCCATGATCCGCGGATTCAAATTGCAGGGTTTAGGGTTTAGGGTCTACCTTAACCCTGAAGAACCTACCTTTTTAAGGACTTATATAAGGAAATCATAATAAGGAACCCTAAAAAGGTAGGTTCTTCAGGGTTAAGGTAGGGTCTAGGGTCTAGGGTTTAGGGTTCAGGGCTCTACTTCGGATGGCTTTCACGGCAAATATCCCGAAGGGTCCTAGGTAATGTTATGGGAAAATACTTCCCCAAATTAGTTCCTACTATAGAAACCCTACAGTCTAGCGTATAGGTACTCCTTTGGGTTTAGGGTTTAGGGTTTATACGGCCTCTTTGGGCAGTGCAAGTTAGAACATTTCTAGGTTTGTAAGAAGGCTCCATAGGATCTGGCCTTAATAGCTAGAATAGGGTTTAGGGTGTAGGGTTTTTGGGACTATAAGCGGAGAATACTTCCAACTTCTTCTGGCCCCCCTATCTGGGATTTAAGTAACCACGGAAAAACAGTATATACTTGTACTTCATAATGGTTCCTTTAAGAACAAAGTATCAAAGTATGGTACTCCAAAGCCCAGATATTGTAAACTAGGATCCCATTGGAGGTCCCAAGACCGTGGGTACGATATGGGAGTTTCCGAAAATTAGGGGTACCGTATTTTGGTGTCCTTCTAAAGGATCCCACTATTTAGGGTACTATATTAGGGTCCCCCTATTTTCGGAAACTCTCATATGTTCTGAAACTGTCACTGCAAGAGTAGCGTATCTAGTCTAGTGATACCCGAAACTCCCAAGCCTAAACCGTAATACCTGCCGGTGTACATCGACGATCGAATATATAAGATTCTGGAATGACGAACTCCAATGCAGCTCCTTCTACTGTGGCCCGAAAAGAAGGGGGCTTAGTCAATCTAATGCCTAAACTCTCTCAAATTCGTGCAGTATTCCCTGCACTCTAAACCGCATTTCGTCCAAATCCCAGATTCCGGGATGCACTTTGGCGTGGCTGCCGTACCTCGGGGAAGGCCGGCTTTCACATCCGGGAGTTGAACTTAGGCAACCTAGGGCGTTCTGAATAAGGAGCCCTAAACCCTAAACCCTAAAATGCAAGCTTAAGGAGCCCAAAAGGCAGGCTTTAGGAGCCCAAGCTCTATCGGATAAACCGCACTTCCACCGAGGGCATTTGGGCTGCAGCTTGGGGTTGTTGCGAGCCGTCTCAAAATGCGGGCTCCCAACAAAAACGACCCCTAAATTAGGCAGTCCGAATATGTAGAAACCCGCAAATGCGGGCGCGGAGCAAAGGTGGTTCAGCCACACCTCCGTGGCAAACTCGGCTCCTGAAGCGATGGCCTGCGACGGTGGAATGCTCAGGGAGTTTAGAATTGTATGGAATTGGGAGTGTGGGGTTTAGTGGGTTTAGACTTTTGAGTTTGGGGTTCAGGGTTTGCGGGGTTAAGATTTGGAAGACTCACTCTTAGGTTGGGAACGGTTAGAACCATAAGCTTTTGAGGATTGGGGGAGGCGTACCCGGAGTTCACTATGCAAACGAAATTTGAGACAAAGCGACAGACCATTCATTCTGCGCCCGCATCGCACGGTCGAAACCCGGCAGACCCTCAAAATTAGTATCCTTCTACAACCTTTATTATTATAGATCCCTTATGGGACCCTTATGGATCCCTTCTAGAACCCGTGTAGTTCCCTTAAAACCTTGTAGATCCGACATAGAGCCTACTCCACAAAGCTCAAGCCCGTTCTTGCCGTCGCCTCGTGCTGGGTCCACAAGTCTCGCTGAAGCATCCACTGCCTGGACAGGCCAGCACTGTACTATAGGGGCCTGTATAGCTAGACTAGGGCTTTGGGGGTATATTATACTATACCTATAATAAGGGACCCCCCAAGATAGTATTGATAATTATTCAGGCCCCTAAATTACGTAGGCTTGATACAAGGGCCTGAATCGTACGAAAAATGACAGTAATAAGAATACTCATAATGATAGTAATTATAGCTTCAACAGGTGTAATACGGTGTAATAAGATTAATAATGATGTTCATACCAAGAATAGTATGCTTCATAACAGTCTTAGTCATATTCATAATAATAATGATGATGGTAGTTATAATACGAACACTAATACTAATACTAATAATGCTAATGCTAATGCTAATACTAGTACTATTAAGTAGTAGTAATAATAAGAAGAAGAACAGCCACAATAACAAAACAATCAGAATGACAATAATGAGAACAATTACAATAGTAGCAACATAACAAGAGTCGTAATACTGCTAATGATCACAACAACAATAACACTATGGAAGAGTTTACTGTTAATTACACAGGCCTCTGTATTAGCATTAGCACTGAGGAGCCAAGCTACCTATACAGTCGGTAGCTGGGCTGTTGTTTTTCTGATCGTGATGGAACTTCGAGGGAGATACACTATACTACTGATCGCAGGCACATGAGCCATGAATACGGATCCAAGACTCGCAGTTCATCAAAACTCGCAGCTCGCATCCATGGCCGAAGACAATCATGAGAGCAGTAGGACTCAAAGTAGGACAGATCAAAGACATCACCATCATCTTCATGATTAGCATCATCAACAACAGCGTCAACCACAACAGTACATTAGCAGTAGGAACATCGTCACGAACAAAAACATTGTCATGCTCATGATCGTCATCTTGTCTTCCGCTGATCATCGCCATTGTGCCAAGTAGTAGCGGCACTATCAGTATCCGCGGAGCTGTCGCAACCAGGAGGAGGAGGGGTTGTGATGTTGTTGGTGTTTGGTGGTGCTTCTGGCGACAATTATGCATCAACGGTTAAGGCTTCCATTTGCATACGCCCCCATCCCGTGTCCTATCAAAGTGCCTCTGTTTTAGGAGCCCCGTGTTTTGAAGCCCCGTAACAACCGGCAAAAGCGGAATCCAACTGTTGATCCAATCTCCAACCCTAAACCCCTAAACCCTACTCTCAACAGGTCGTAGCCCGTGGCAAGAGAGGCCTCGACGCTTCCGAGCCAGACCTCACTCGTAGCCCATGGTTGGGATACTGTTGATGATATAGGTTTAAATCCTGCAATACCTTAAGGACCCTAAACTATGGGAATTATGGTATATTCCTCATTATGGGTAATGCAGGATTTATACCATCAACCGTAGAAGTAAAGATTAATCAAAGTTCTATTCCTCCTTGAGTTTTAGTGCCCACAAAAATCTAAAATGCTGCCCAGCTATGACAAAGACTAGTGAGGCTTCAGGGAACTTTGAGTTAACCGTGTGTTAGAGCACCGAGCCCTAAAGATACTACACACACACAGGGACACTTCGAGGAGGTGCTCAATCTTAGGGGCATCGCTGTTGGGGTTTTGATTTTGGTGTATACCTAGAGTCTCCATTGTAGTTCCTTTTTGGTGTTATCTTATAGGATCCTAGCCATAAAAACGGCTAAACCAAAAAAGGAACTAAGGGGGACTGTAGGTAGAGCTTGCGATCTTCAGACTCAAGGTTACCTAGATCTCACTGACACTTCCGTGGACTTTAGGTTTAGGGCTTTTAGGGTTTAGGGTAACAGCTTAAATGAAGGGTAGAGGCGATCTAAACTCACATGTCCTGGCAACCACCGGCCAGGGCCCACTCAGATGCTGGTGATTCCCAGAGAAAGGCTTAGGGTTCAGGGTTTGTAGTCTAAAGTGCAGATCCGGTCACTGAATTAACGGTGGTTAGGGTTTGCTTACTACCCCAATAAGCCACAGAAATACAAGGTTCAACTTTCCGAATCCTACTAAACTACAAGAACCGAAAAAGATTGAGGTTGGGTATTGGGGATCTAAGTTTAGGGTGGTTGAGGGTTTGGCTTTGGGGTGCCTTGAGGCCACAACCCTAAGGATTTTTCGACCCCTGAGCCCTCTGGTACAGCGCAGCCGTGTCAGTCGGACGAGCAGTCGGGTTTACTTTGTTGGGAGGTTTAGGGTTTAGGAAAGTTTAGGGTTCACCAGGCCAGTTGAGTTGGTGAGTTTAAACTCATCATACAAACTAAAAAACACCATGTGGTGTGTGCTCCGCTGCAGGTTGGGTTGAGGGTTTGGGGTTGCGTGGCTTCGGGCTCAGGACATAGGCTTGGGCCTTGCGCTACAAGCAGCAACGTACAGCATAAAAGGATTCAACTTTGTGGATTTGGGTCAGACAGGAGGATCTTTGAGCAGCGAGACATCTGTGAACAGTCCTAAAGTCCTAAACCCTAAAACCCCGAAGCCCCAAACCCTAAACCTCCAGATCCGAAGCCGTAAAACCAGCCATAGCATGCTTACAGTAGAAGCCAAAAAGTTGGAACATCATTATCCTCATGCCCTTAAGTTAAAGTAGAGGGAATCCCAGCACTAATCAACCTAAAGGCATGTTCCAACTTTCTGGGCTTCACTTTAGGGGGCTTTAGGGGTTTAGCGTTTAGGGTTTAAGGGTTTAGGGTTTAGGGATTACTTGGAGGTTCATGGGTAGTTATAAGTTTAAGTAGGGTTATAAGTAGGGTAACTATACTTATAACCCATATTAGGGGACTTATAACCCCACTTATAACTACCCATGAGCCTCCAAGTAGGGTTTAGGGATTCAGGTCCAGGGCTGTCAGGCTCAAGGGATTTTTTTTTGTTTTGTCTGTCTTTTTCTGGTGGTGCTAGGGTCATCTACGTTTTGGCGAGTTTAGGGTTTAGGGTTTAGCGGTTTTGGGATCCGTGGACACTCCTGAGACAAGACACGGAAACCACGTAATGTCTCGGCCGTGTCCTCTAGTGCTCAACTCTTATGCCAGGTTAGCCCTTAACTTAAACCCTCAACCTAGTTATGCCCTATACCTTCAATCGTAAAGCTAGCCCAAGCACAAATAAGGATCCGGAGCAAAGTTTTCGTGGCGCGGATCGAAGCTCGGCAGATTGTAAAGCAGTTCGCGTGCAGGGTGAATACCTCGGCTGGCTTTGGGTCTTAGGTCTTAGGAAGCTAGGTTCGCCAGCGTCCCGTTTATGATAAGGGCAATTACCCCTTTTCCCCACTATTTGGTGCTAGTCATGGAACCCAAAAAGGAAAAGGGCGAAAGGGTACTACTGGGGAACCTAGCAAGACACCCCCGGCCCAAGCAATCTGCGGGTAGAGTCAGTAAAACGAAGCGTCTGTTTTGGCGTCCTGTCAGGCTTTTTATTGGTATCTATCCCCCGGGACATCACGGAAAAGCACATACGAAGCGATCCTGCAGGAATGCAAATACTGGAATCTGACACCTGACTGGCTTAAGACGGCTCTGGGAGGTCAAGAAATGCACCTGAAGAACTCGAAATCCAATTGCCCAGTCTCGTCCTTCAGGCTAGTGTTCTAGGCAGGCAGGGGGGTGCTTGAATATGCCTGCCACCAATCCTCCCATCTTCAACCCTAAACCAGCAGGTCACCCTTCTAATGGTGGCGACGAGAGAATGCACGACACAAGCCCTGACAACCCGGCACCCTCAACCCCTTTGCCCTGCGCATGAACCTCCAAGTAGGGCTAAAATGTACTACCCATCTATTCACTTGCCAAGGCAGAGAGCTCCTTTTTTCCGACATACAACGACGAATACCTACAAAGCCCATGAAAAGCACCTGAAAAACAGGGCTCAGGGTACCGAGGTAAAGCGTCTACATCCTACAACCCAAGACCCCGAAGCACTGAAGCACTTGTCACCTAAATCTTAAACCCTAAACCCCCAACCCCTAAACTCTGTACCGTCCCCAAAAACCCTAAACCCCTAAACCCTGAACCGTCCCCCAAACCGGCAACCATAGCAATAGCAATGCAGGAGCGATGCCATAGGACTTGGCCCATCCTGCGGTGGGTTTCAGACCCTGTTAGAGTGTTAGTTACCCAGAGAGCCCAATACCCCTTAATCAAGGAATATAGCTTAAATCATAATATGAAGCCCTATATAATTTAAGCCATATTCCTTAATTAAGGGGTATTGGGCTCTCTGGGTAGAGCCCTCGACCCTAGGGTCGCACAGCGCCGAAGGTCTACAGTAACAGCCGAAAAGTTGGAAACCTCAGAGCCTCAATCCTTGAGGGTAATGGATAGGGAATCCCAGCACTATTTGGCCTTAATCCGGTTTCCAACTTTATGGGGTTTACTGTAGGTTCCAACGTGTGGGGGTTAGGCTTCCGGGTAAGGGTCATCACCCCAGGATTCCCAGCAGAATGCAGGGGACTGAATGTTTAGAATAGGGCTCCGTTAAAGGGAGTCTATAAGGGTTACTATAAGGGATCTAAAAGGGTGCCATAATATAGGGGCCTGAATAATTAGAATAGGCCTTTGGGGCCCAGGTATACCATACTTATAATAAGGAACCCCACAAAATAGCATTGGTAATCATTTAGGCCCCTATAGTAATCTCAAGTGCTGTAAGGTTTTTTTTGGACCAAAAGTCTCTCCATTTGCATACCGCCCCTAAGCCCTAAACCCTAAACCCTAAAACTCTAAACTTAAACCCTTAAGCCCTAAACCCCTAAAACCCTAAACCCTGAACCAGGAGCTCTTACCTCCCAGAACCCCGAGCTCCAGAGTCATGCCGGTCTTAGACCCTACTTGGAGCTTCATGGGTAGTAAAAAGTAGGGTTATAAGTAGGGTTCCTTTAAAGGGATCTATAGGGTTGCAGGGTTTAGGGATTAGGGGTTCTAGGGTTTAGGGTAGTTATCAGTAGGGTTATAAGTAGGGTAACTATACTTATAACCCATACTAGGGGACTTATAACCCCACTTATAAGTACCCTAAACCCTAATCCTTAGAAGCCCTATAGACTATAGAGCCCTTAAAGGAACCCGTAAAGGAACCCTATAACCCCACTTATAAGTACCCTAAACCCTAATCCTTAGAAGCCCTATAGAACCCTTAAAGGAACCCTTAAAGGAACCCTATAACCCCACTTATAAGTACCCAATGAAGCTCCAAGTAGGCCCCCAGAGGCTGAACAGCAAAAGCCTGCAATGACCCAAGAGCCCATGAATCCCGACGGTTCAGGGTTTAGGGTTTTGGGTTTAGCGTTAGCAATGACCCAAGAGCCCATGAATACCACGATCACTGATTCCACACCGATAAACAGTCACAGCTCTGAGCCATTGGGCAAAGCGCGGCCTGCATATGGGGCGAACTTTGACTTCGTGTACTGTGTCAGCGAAACCTCAGGAACCGGGGGAACCATTGCAAGTCTTAGGGGTTTGGTATTATTCCTGATAATAACAACAATAATAATAGCAACAACAATTATAATACTACAAGTAATCATGAACAATCATAACAAACAATTGTTATTGTTACTCGTATTGTTGTTATTGACTGCTGTTATAACTGTTATCCTTCCTTGGCCGACTTCCGAGCCCCTCCTAAAAGTTGAACTTTTAGCCTACTGATTACAGTTCATATAAACATCCAAAAAGAAAAATCCTAAGAGCCAACCAGAAGAACATCAAGCTTCAGAAGATTCTTGTTCTTTCCACGATTGTGCAAAAAACCAGGCAGTTTCAGAGTTTCGCAGGGCAGACAGGGGCTGAGGCATCCAGGATACACGGCCATTTTGTCAGGTAAGCTGGGGTAGCTGCGGGTTTCGGGTTTAGGGTGTAGGGATTTCGGGTTTAGAGGTTTAGGGTTTAGGTTCGCAGGGCTTTTTCTGCAGGCTTCTTAGGTGTGAAAAGCCTGCATAGCAATGGGGTTTTGGCGCGACAAAGTTTGAGGGTTCGGCTTAATGCTGGAGTGTTCCAGGACTCACCTAGCCTTCGGTGAAAGAACTTCCAGAGCTTCTAGCAGCAACCCTGAACCCAGTCCATACCCCTAAGCCTTAAGAGTCCATGTACCCAAATATTATACTTTGGCCCCAAAGTACCTATATAGGGACTACTTTAAGGCCAAAGTATATACTATTTGACTATTTGGGCACATGGACCCTTGGTGTACTAGTCCGTGTTCGTAGTGGTGGTAGCAGTGGCAGCGGCGTACAGCGGCAGCTCCAGTGGCTATGGCGGTGGGCAGTGGCCGTGCAGTGGCAGTAGCTGTGGCAGGCTTAGCAGCAGCAGTAGAAGATAGAAGTGGCAGTCGCTAGCAGCCGCAGCAGCAGCAGCAGCAGCAAGCAGGTGGAGTGGCAGCGGTAGCAGCAGCAGAAGCAGCAGCAGTATCACCAGTAGTTGCTGTTGCCAGTCCCCGTCCCTCTGAGGCAGACTAGTCATATCCCGTTTTTGTCCGGACGTGTCCACACTACGACATTGCCACAACTACGTACCACAACATCCAGTCCCGCGCACTGGGATCTCTATAAACCCATAAGTCCATTCGAGGAGCATTGGCGGCCCAGGTGAAGTGAGAAATCTTCTTCATCGCTCCAAGTGTCATCTCCCCCTGGATTTCAGATGTATAGTCTCATGCAGACCTTCGATTCTGATAGTGGCATCCGCAATACATTCCGTATTCTGGAAGGCGCAAGGCTTGGACGAAAGGGTGTGCGCAGTCTTTAGGCTTACAGCTCCCCACTCCCAAGTCAAAACGATTTGCCCTACATCGGATCACTGCAACCTTCAATGTCAGCATTAAGACAAAGCCACCGCAAATCCAGAACCCTACTGTCGATGATATAAATCTGCATTACCCAAAATGAGGAATATACCACAATTCCCATAGTTTAGGGCCCTTAAGGTAATGCAGGATTTATATCGTCAACCGTAGTTCCACGGTGTTGGGTCTCTTCTTCGGTGCATGACCTCCTTAATTACATCCTCATCTCCAGGAACGCTTGTATGAATCCTAAAAACTCGGATGCGTATAAGAATTTAAGACCCCGCTGAAGGGCTCTAGTTCTCAGAACCCCCCTTGTTGACTTGTTGCCTCACACCCCACCCAATGAGTCGCCACCCTCGGTGCTGTTCCCTAACCCCTAAAATCCCTACTATCTCGACGATGTTCCCCTAATAAAATCCCTAAACCCTCTATTAAACCCTAAACCTCCACAAGCCCAGCGCAGTCGTGAATCGAAAATTTAAGCTCAACTCCCGACTCGTAGTGACCCCTGGTGTCAAGTCGCCGTTTCCGTTCTGCCCCAGTTGTTCCATTCCCCGCGCAAGAACCTTTCGCTACTTGGAGGTTCATGGGTAGTTATAAGTGGGGTTATAGGTAGGGTAACGAAACTTACAAGCCATATTGGGGGACTTATAACCCCACTTATAACTGCCCCTGAACCTCCAAGTATCATGATATGCATGTACATAGGTAGATGGATAGGTAAATAGGTGGACAGACAGACAGACAGACAGACAGATAGATACATTGACAGACAGGGCTTGCGAGAGTTCTGCAGGAAAGGCTTGGGGAGCTGCATTTGTCGTTGAGGGTTGTACATTCGCTGAGGGTCCATGTACTCATATAATAGAGTATTTGCATTGGCCTTAAGTAGTCCCTATATAGCTACTTTGCGGCCAAAGTATATACTACTTGGGTACAAGGAGCCTAAGAGATTGATTCTACAAAACTTCAAGCGGTTCACGGGGTCAGTCATGGTTACACAACAGATTTGGAACTCATGGCAGCGTTCGAATTCAGCTTATCACCCTTACTAAAACCCCAAAGCCTAAACCCTAAAACCCCTGAAGCCGTACGAACCTCAAACGGTTCTGGGGAAGGTTTAAGAGTCTGAAGGTTTACAGGCTTTCTTTTTTTGTTAAGTGCAGTGGCTCTCTTTCTCCAAAAGCGCCCACCTCAGGTTTACAGGCTTTCGGGCTCAAGGGTTTAGGGCTAAAAGGTTGAAGGTTGAAATAACCCTAAACCCTAAACCCTAAACCCTAAGCTTCAGGGATTTACTGCTGTGGGTGCCTAGGCTCGCAAACATCGGAAGTCACGGGTTCCTGTCCAGATTTGGGGTTTAGGGGTTTAGGGTTTAGGAGTTTAGGGTTTAGGGTTTAGGAGTTTAGGGTTTAGGAGTTTAGGGTTTAGGGTTTCGGGTTTAGGAGTTTAGGGTTTAGGAGTTTAGGGGTTTCGGGTTTAGGGGTTTCGGGTTTAGGAGTTTAGGGTTTAGGAGTTTAGGGTTTAGGGGTTTAGGGTCTAGGGTTTCGGGTTTAGGAGTTTAGGGTTTAGGGGCTTCGGGTTTAGGGTAGGTTGCTTGAGGGATGTGCAGAGCATTGGTCGCAACGAGGCCCTTCACGGTGATGGTAAAATGTTGTCTGTTGAGCCCCCTATACCCAGTGCCCCTGTTAAGCTCGGGGGCCCATGCTCTGGGACAGGCAAGGACTTGCGGGTTTGGGATAGACGGTTTAGGATGTTTGGTTTCGGGTTTGGGGTTCAGGGGTTTCGAGTTTCAGCTCTGCTTTTGTGGCTTCAGGAGGTGCTCTTGAGGAATTGAGGGATCTGAGTCAATGGTATCCGGGTTTTAGGAAAATGCATAGCCCTCCACCCGTCTTTCTGGGCTTTGCCAAGTTGCATGGTGCTGTGCCAGCTGGCGTAGCACGGCTTCGTGACTGCAGGCAGCGAGAAATTTGGAGCTTTGCTGTGCGATGTTGATCCGACCGTCATTCTCCAGTCCTATTCTCGTGATTCTTCATCCTTGATCTAGTGGTTGTTATGCTGTTTCAACTGCAACAATAAGATCCGTCACAACTCTTGCTGCTTCGTTTCCATGACCAGTGTCCTGGTCTTAAACTCTTGCATAAACCCCCCGACTGTAACACTCTCTCTAGATCCATACACCAAGCGTTGCACAGCCTCCCAATGCCACACCCATAGGACCTTAATCGGGCTTGATGTAAACTTCAGCATGCACAAGGAAGAAACCAGAGAACAAATGCAGAAACGAAGTGTAATGATGCTAACCCTTAAACTTGAACCGTGAACCGCCGAATAAACACGTATAGGCCGCAACTCCTTTATAAAACCTATCCACAAAATACTACGCCCTAAACCATTCTAAGCTCCTACAGCACGAGAGGAGATCAGACCCTACCAAAAACACAAGCAAGACTCCACACATCTGCACCTTAAGCCCTAAAAGCGAAACCAGGACACGAAAACCGGAGCCCGAGTTTGAAACTCCACACCCCGGGCCCCTCACAACTACCCTTTATGAAATCCGGCTGATTTGAGGGGTTTCAAGGGTTTAGGCTCTAAACCTTCAGGGGATCCGAGGGTGCAGGCTTTTTATTGAAGGGCTTTAAAAGGCTGAAGGGCTGGTTTAGGGTTTGCCTTAACCCCCAACAATCTATTTTTTGAAGGACTTATATAAGCAAATCATAATAAGGAGCTCAAAAAGCTAGGTTATTCAGGGTTAAGGTAGGTCTTAGGCTGAATCATTGAAACCCCAAACCCTAAACCCTAAACCTAAGGTAGGGCTTAGGTTGAAACCCCGAGAAACCACCACCTTGGTCAGACCAACAGTCGCCGGCGACAAAGCCTGGGTCGCGCGGGCCATGCTCGGACTATAGCTCAGGGTTAGGGATTAGGGTTTTAGGGTTTAGGGTTTTAGGGTTTTAGGGTTTAGGGTTTAGGGTTTAGGGTTTTAGGGTTTAGGGTTTTAGGGCTTAGGGTTTATAGGGTTTTGGGGTTCTGGCTTCAGGGTTTAGGCTCAAAGGCCCCATGCCCTAATGTAGGCGCCTCAATAATTAGAATAGGGTTTTGGGGCTCCTTCAAGGGTTCTTTAATGGGTTCTATAAAGGGATCCACAAGGGTACTATAATATAGGGGCCTTAATATCTAGAATAGGGTTTCGGGGTATATTATACTATAATATAATGAGAAACCTCCACAATAGTATAGGTAACTACTAAGGCCCCTATAGTGACTTGCTTAGGATTCGCGTTGGGTAGTTCCTTCTAGGTCCCCAAAATAGTACGGCACCCGTATAAAAAGGACCGTACAAGGGACCCTAATTTAGAGAACTACACTATGGCCCTATCATATTCGGTGAAAGCCCTATGAAGGAGCTGTACAAGCTGTGCCGTGCTTGTTTCAGAGATTTCGGGGTCTAAGAGTCTAGGGCTCACGGGATTTATGAGGGTTCTATAGGGTTAGGGTTGCGGGTCCAAGGCTTGGGTGTTGCCTGAGACCCGAACCCCGAAACCGCGGGCAAAGCTGCAAGCAGGGCAGTGACAAGCAGGTGAACTCTCTCCTCTCGAAGTGTAACTTAGCCTACGAAAACCCTTAACTTGGAAACCTTCCCACCCCCCCTCAACCCTGAACCTTAAGTATGCGCTGATCCCAAGTCCCACGAAGCAGCACTTTTTACTGCTGAATCCCAGGAATTTCGCCTCAAGCTGGCCAGACCACTACACTACTACACAAACCCATACAGAGTTAAGGCTTTTGGGGCTTTTCGGCCTGCAGCGCAGCAGATCCGAAGCCCTAAACCCTCAACCCCAAACCCTAAACCCCTAATCAACCCTCAAGCTCAAGCGGACACGGAATTCGGATCTAGACCTCGGCTGCTTCTCATTCCGAAGCGCTGGCGCTGCCCGCGCCGTGGTACTGCACCAGCACCGGCACACCCGGCTGACTGACCTGCTCAGCTAAGTGGGGGCCTCCACAGTTACAATTGGTTTGTGGGGTGTATCAGCGACTAGAACTATGCAGCGGCTATAAGAGAGTGTCATGACTGATTATTCAGAACCCTGTAATAAGCAAAGCCGGATGAACTATCAAGAGGTTTCGAGTTTCGGAGTTCAGGTGCAATTAACCACAGCTGCAATTTACGGCATATGGTTGTGGGTTTATGGTTTGGGGTCTGGAATTTTGTGTGGAACTTGTGGTGCATAGGCTTTGGAGTTAAGGAAAATGGCTAGTATAAGGGCCTGAATAATCAGAATAGGGTTTGGGGGCCCTTTATACTGTAGTTATAATAAGGAACCCCCAAAATAGTATGGTTAATTCTCTAGGCCCCTATATTAGGTGTAGGTTTCGGGGTTTACCCAGGCAATCGATCCTCCATCCACCACAATGGCATGAAGAATTAGAACAGCATTTTCATTATTACTATTATTAGTAATATTCTTATTATTAGTACTATTGTTATACTTATATTAAGGAAACTTGTTACTGATTGAACAAATGTTCATGCTCATGTGTATATCACTCCCCATGATGCCCTCAAGACCTACTACGAGATACACCACTTCAGAGTACAGGGTTTAGGGTTTACAGGTCCACATTTTAAATTGGCAATGCCGCGCTGATGCTGCTTGGAACTCAGGATTCAGGGATTGGGGTTTGAGGGTAGAGGGTTTGGGCGCCTGGGTTCGGGGATGATAAGGGTGAAGCATTTAGGGTTAGGGGTTAGTGAAAAAAGGAAACCCTAAACCCTAAACCCTAAAACCCTAAAACCCTTAACCCTAAAACCCCAAAACCCTAAACCCTAAACCTTGCACAAATCGAGAAGGCCCTCGCTCCTACCTGAGGACTTCGTGGCCATGGGGTGGTCAAAACAAACTTGGTTCAGGGTAGGGGCTCATTACACTATTATGAGAAGGACCACCCCCCCCCCCCCGCAAAAAAAAGGTATTTATATATATATATATATATAACTATTTAGGCCCTTATAAGGACCCCCCCTAAAAAAATAAAAAAAAATATAATAACATAGGTAATTATTCAGGGCCCTATAGTAGGCTTCAGGGCTTTAGTGTGTGGTGATGAGGTTGTAGCCTCAGGCGTTCAATATTCAGCGTCTAATCTCAGGGACTCAAGATTCCGATTAGGGTTCGGGGTTTAGGGTTTAGGGTGTAGGGTTTAGGGTTCCTGAACATATTACAAATTTCAGGGGAATACAAGCCTGAACCCTATGATAATTTCAGGGGAATACAAGTTGAAGTCAATTGAGGGCGCCCAGTGATCCGGGATCGGGTTCTCGCAACCAAAAAAACCCTAAGCACTTGGTGTATATAATGTAGGGGCCTTAATAAGTAGAATAGGGTTTTGGGTGGCTCCTTTTTTGTAATTTTGTTGTAATTTTGGTATAATATACACCCAAACTCTATACCCAAACTCTATTCTAATTATTAAGGCACCTACAGTCCTACAGTAAGCGGCCATCCAGGTGAGACGAGTCACCCAAGCGCTCGTGGACTCGAAAGGCCTGCAGGTTTGTACAGGGGCCTAGTCAGCTCAGAACGATGGCTTGAGGTCGTGTAACAGCCCGCAAGGCCCAAATACTACAACAACTATTGCCAAACCGAGAATGTAGGAACGAGGATTCCGTTGTATAGGGCTCCTCTGTTCATGCAAGCATAATGATGAGAGTTATCAAGCAGAGATCGAACCAAACTGTGTGACCCCAATTGTAGGCTTCGGGGTGTAGGACTCTGGGTTGAAACAGCTGGGGTGTCTCGGAAGCAAAAAACCTTCAACGCCCGAAAAGTTGCTCCTCAAACCCCCCACCTTGTACAAATCCCAGGCCTGTAAGCTTGATAAGCAAGAAACCAAAGTTACGTGTGCCTAGAGAAAAAACAGGAGTAACTATGCTTTCATATACCTAAAGCCCCTGAACCTGAAACCCAGTAGGGTCTGGTTTGAGGTTATAATCCCCACGCCCCAAACCCCGCAGACCTACTCCCAAGCCCACGAGATGGTACACTGAAGAGAAACATTGAGAGAATCTCTCGCCAAGAATTCGAAACCTAGGTGTTCGCTGTGTAACTCGCTGTGTACATATCTGCCAGGGCATGTGTGCAAACACCCACATCTACACCTACCTACACGCCCTTGTCTTGGTATGCATGCCTGTACTCCTGGTCCTCTATGGGAACAGACGTTCGGTTTCGAAATGTAAGAGCTTAATTGCTGTAAAAGGAATCCTCAACGCCCACTACAGTCCGGGGTCTTCCCAACCTCCAACGAACTGTTGCTCGGTGCCGAGGAATATCTCGGGGAGTACTTGGAGGTGCGGACCTACCCTAAAATCCGGTACAGAGTGCTTAGAACGAGACTGTCACAGATCCAGCAAAGGGCAAGCAGGTATTCTGTAGCTGCATGCATTACAGTGGCTGATAGTCTTAACACCTAAAGGATACAGGACGTTCTTTTCTGTTCTCAAGCTAACGCTAAAATGCTCAATCCTACAAACCCATAAGCCATGTACATTACAACACCTGCAAACTTGCAAAGCCAGCAAGCTCTGTGAACCCTAAAGACCCAAGCCTGAGGCCAAATCTATCAACCACACTCCTATCTACAATCAACAAACCCGAACAAGCCCTGAACTCTAAATAAATAAACTCCTAGACCCTGAGGACCTAAACTTTACCTAAACACCTAAACCCAAAGGCCCTAACACCCAGAACCTTACAGGCGATGAGCCCTGAGAGTCATGAAATCACTGTCTGCTGGACCTCCACTCGGTCCAATTGTCCCCGACGTTCTGAATACGAAGCCAAACAGCACCAGCAGCATTGTGGCAAAGCCTCAGGGATGAGATCATCAGCAGAGCTTTAGGATTGAGGGTTCCGGGTTTAGGGACGGGGGGTTGGCGGCTTGGCATTTTGGCTTTCCGGGAATATTCTCTGAGTGCTCTAGAAGTAGATAGCTGGTTATCTTGTAAGGCATGGAGTATACTACGACGGGCATGTTGGCCCAGCACATACATGTAGCGCAGCCTTACTTTTCGGCTTAAGAATTGGGCTTTATTGCGTTGGGGTTCGGACACAGGATTTCACGTTGTACGTCGAGTTCTAAGCACCTTGATGGGGGGGGGGGGCCGGTCATATGCTTGTACCCTGGTTAAATGTACCTGTGATCACTCGAAGCTTAAACCCTCAGCCTAGTTAGCGGACCTATGAACCTGCAAGCGGGGTGTCGGATATGTTTGTGTCTGAGGGCTTGCATGGTCACCGAAACCGGAAACCCGATAAAACCTTAACCCTGTATACCCTCAACCCTAAACCTTATGATCCATAAACCTTAAAGTGCCTGGGCTCCCGTTGTTGAGACTTGGAGTGCAGAGCGCCCCTCCACAAAATTAGAACCCAATCCGAATAATTCTGTGACTACTCATATGTATAACTGTATGCGTGTACTATATGTGTACACACGGTTATTCACACGAGAACTTATTCACCTATCTGATATGTACTGGATGTGCTCGGGGGATGTGAAGTCAGTGCATCGAGAAAGCAGAGTTTCGAACTTGTCAGCTGTTGAACTTAGTTTCTGAGTTCATAAGCCCCCAAAAGTGTACACTTCTAGTTTTATAGTGGGTAATATTGTCCCAAAAAGTTGTAAAGTGTATCCACTCAGCTACTAAGCGAAGCTTAACGGGTAACGGGCTGCTAACGCAAGCTTCCACCACTACTTCCTTCAGCACATATCCAGGAAAAGGCGAGGGTTTGGCGGCTTATCATTCTTGTTACTCTTATTGTTCCTAATAGAAATACTACTTGTCATTATTGCTGCTATCATCATTATTGGGATCTCGCTTCTTTGGGAAACTAGAAGTCGGGTTTAGGGTCGAGTGACTCTACCCTAAGGGTCCATGTACCCAAATACTATATACCGTGGCCCCAAAGTACCCATATAGGGACTACTTTAAGGCCAAAGTATATACTAGTTGGGTACATAGACCCTTAGGGCTAGAGTGTTTCGATATCATCTGAGGTCTGTTGAAGCCTGCATTGCTTCACAACTCACCTCGGCGTCCTGATCCGTTGATGGATTTAGGGTGCTTTCGCAAAGCCAGGTTTTGGTATTGGGGCCGGTGTGCGTGCATAATCCGGTGTGCGTGCATAATCGATACTTCTCTACTTGAAGGGGCAGGGGACTTAGCAAGTAGGTTCTAAGTAGAGTTATACGTGCCCTAAATGGAGTTACCCTAGTTATAACCCTACTTATAACCACCTTCCTAAGTCCCCTGCCCCTTCAAGTAGGAAGAAAGTCAAGCATCTTCGCAACTATCATCCTGAACCCATCATGGCTGCATTTCGCCACCAAGTTGCTGAGTCTGGTTCTGACAGATGAGGTTGGCTGCATGAAGATTGCTCCTCAGAGCCGAGTTGAGCCCCAAACCACGAAAGACGAGCTTCTTGAACTCCAAAACCCGCCCGCCCAGCCCAAAACAGTAGGTTCCGAGACGTATGCAGAGCTAACTTACAGCTATATGGCTATATATCGTGTCCCCAAACTCCTGAAACAACCTGAAATGTATAACGTTGCGCGAATGACAAGCGGCCGGCTAAGCTCTCCTCCCAAACCCCTGGATCTCCGCCTTAGAGGGAAACTGAATGTGCTGACCTGGACGTGCTTGAAGCCGCGATTCGGATACGTCTTCCCCTTTTGGGTTTTCGCTACCCAACCCTCTAAGTCTACGTAAAAACCTGGAAATAACAATACAACCCTCATCCCTAAACCCTATATAACCCTATGCCTGGCCCGAAGCCCTACGCCCCGTAGCCCTTATAACCCCTTCAGCCTGTTACCTAAATAAGCCAATTAACGTGTACCCTGTGAGCGTCTAGCATTTTGGCCATTCTTAGCCTGAAACGTAAACCCTAAGTCCCCAAGCCCTACACCCTATAGAAACCCTGAAACCCTAAACCCGCAAACCATAAACCCAACCCAGGAAATCCGAATCCGGGGCTCGGCTGCGAGAGTGAGCCTCCCTGGCGATCGACGAGGAAGTGTGAGCCTTCATGACCCGGCATTTTGATTCTGTTGCTGGGGGTTCGGGGTCTGGGGTTGTTTAGGCTTCAGGGTTAGGGTTTGGTTTTGCTGCCGGGGGTTTAGGGTTTGATTTGTGATTTTGCTTGCTGTTTAGGGCCAGTTTTAAGGTGCAAGTGGCTTAAACAGCTTAAGGTTCGTGCTTAGGGGGGCCGCTGTTCAGGCGTTCAGGGATTGATTGGGGTCGAACATATCGCAATCGGGTAACCAAGGTTCGAGTCTGCTGCAATCTACCAAGACTTTGGACAAGCGGGCAGACGAGTCGTGCGTGGTAGGCCTTTTAAAGATTTCTATGGTCTTCTAGGTGGGGCTTTTAAAGCCTTTGAAAAATATTAGTAAATAAGATCCTCTTAAACCCAATAAGCAAAAGTATAAAATGTCCCAAAGCCCCACCTAGTCTTGATCTTTGTGATCCTAATCAAGCCCGTGAAGACGAGAATCGGCCAAGACCTGTTGGGGGGGTTCAGGAATTTCCGATCTTGTCCGAAGCTAAGAATTGCGCGAGCCTGCACCGAATCTACACCCCCTTGCTGATGATTGCGTAGGCATTCAGGGTCTAAGTCTAGGCTGTGTGCCTCTAAACTACTCGAGTGTTGAGCCTCTAGACCAAAACCCCACCTTAAAGCCTCAACCCTAAACCAGTAAACCCTGACCCTCACAGCCCGCAATCCTGCACAGAAATTCCGACACTCCTGGGATCTCCCAAGCTGACAACGCCTTGAACCCTAAAACTCCAAAACCCCAAAGCCTGAAAACCCACAAGGGTTTAGGGTTTAGGGTTTAGATTAACCCCCCAAACTCTCCTAAACCAAACCCCCAAAAACCAACGAAACAGCACCAAAACCAGGCAAATAGCGGAAGGCAGCAGCGACGCGTCGTCCATCCAATGCCAAAGCGCCCTCTGCAACCTCTTCAAGACGACTAAGATGTTGGGGCCTTAAATTTAATAGCTAGAATAGGATTTTGGTGTATATAATACAGGTTCATGGAGTTTATATGGAATAGGATTTTCGTCGCTAGTATTCCTTGAGCTCTCTTTCTACGCTCACCAAAGTCCCGAATATAAACCCTGCATACCTTAAGTGAGTTTAGGAAGGTCTCGGGCTGAGTCGCCGTGCTCCGAGAAAGTTAACCTTTGATGGTTTAAAGTTCAGGGGTTTAGGGTTTGGTTAGGATATATATGGGTGGTTGTCAAAATTATGGTCCCTTTTTGGGTCCCGAATAGAATACGGCATCTACTATTATTTAAGGTACCCAACAAGGGATCCTAATTTTGACAACTACCCATATGAGCACAATGGAAAAGAGGTCCAGGTACAGTTCCTCGACGGAGCTACCAACGCCCCAACAAGAACAACCCCAAAGCTACGGGAGGATGTAGAAAACAGAACCCGGATTCGGTAGCCTCTACTACCAAATGGTAAAAGCACGGTAGAAAACAGAACTCGAATTCGGTACCCTCTACTACCAAATGGTAAAAGCACGGTAGAAAACAGAACTCGAATTCGGTACCCTCTACTACCAAATGGTTAAAGCACGGTAGAAAACAGAACTCGAATTCGGTACCCTCTACTCCCAAAGGGTAAAAGCATGGTAAAGGGTGCTTGAAAGCTAACCTTTAAGGGACAGCGAGGCCTCGACGCTGTAGAAGCCATCACCGGCCGCCGCTGCCTAGGCTTCGGCGGTTGAGGCTTTAGGACCTTGGGGTTCAGGGCTTGGATTAGAGGGTTCTTAGGGTTTCGGGTTTAGTTTAGGGTTTAAGGTTTAGGAACATAAGCTTCTTGTGGCTTTAGGAGGTTGCTTTGTTTATTTTTTTAGGGTCTACGGTTGTAGGGGCTGTCGAGTTCGAGTTTCGGGATGTCTATGCTGGTGTGGGTTTGGGGGTTAGGCTTCAAAATTGCAGTCAAGGGCTTAGGCTGCTTTGTGGTTTTCGGGCTTCAGGCCTCGATGGGCTTGTTTTGCTTTATTACCATCCAGCAAAACCGCTAAACGATGTGTCACTTGTAACGGAAATAGGCAAAGCCTGGACCCTAAAACACTACACTGTGCTTTTATACTCTATAGGCTTTCCGAATCCCGGTATAGTTATTTTCTCCTTCTTGCCACACGGGATTTCGTGGCCATCTGCTTGGAGCTGTGCACACATCGATGTCGTACCCGGAAACCAGACCTTCATAGGGAGCCTTAGGGGGGTAGGGGTAGGGGGGGTAGGGGGCCTTAATGCCCATAATAAGGCCTAATAAGGGTTATTTAAGGAAGTATAGTCCCTAACCCCCCTCCCCCTTACCCCCCTAAGGGTCCCTATGAGACCTCTTCGTCGGTGTCCGGGTAGACGTCTCCGACATTAAAAAAGGAGTCATGGCCAGCCACGGCTGCTGGGCAGTTCCGAGGGCTCCGTCGGGTTTCCCCCAGCCACGGCTCTGCGAATGTTCGCCCGCGCCCGCAACTCCACGATGTGCTGCGCCATATCGTCGAGACGGACATTGAGGTCTGCCATCTGGCGATTTTGTGCCCACCCCGAGAATGCCGGTGTAGACTTGCGCGGAGCCTGATCAGGCCGCATTTGCTAAAGCGATAAACAAAAACCCAGCTTGATCCGAAACTTGAGCCTTAGGGTTTAGGGCCTTAGGGTTTAGGGGATAGGGTTTCGGGTATAGGGTTTAGGAATATCTTTGCAGGTTCAGGATCTGTTGGCTCCAGATTTCACGCTGCGGGCTTCAATTCGTTCGAGGCCGCCCTCCATGTCCGGTGAGAGAAGCACAAATGGGTTCGGTATAGGGGCCTTACCGATTAGAACAGGTTGTTGGGGTATGTGTTCTACTATAATTATTCCATACCGACTACCAGGGTGTACTGTCACTAAGCATTCAGACGGTAATGGTAAAGGTACTAGGAATCGTCATACCCGAAAAGCCCACTCAAATTACTCAGGCTCTTTGCAGGAATACAAGTGCCCTGCACTGGTCCCTCCAATGCGCTCCCATAATCATACAGACACCCTTCTAATCAGCACCCGCGTCCATCTATCTATCTAGCTACTTATCTATCTATCTACCTGCCTGCCGATCTATATAGGTATATATATATATGTATATACACACAGAAATAGATATAGATATACATATGTGTCATCTGGCGGCCCTCCTGCTGCGGTACCGAGGCAAGCCCCGTGACGTCCTACTTACACAACACAATTCACCCTTATCCCAAGAAGTCTGATGCCTGGAACTCCAAAGCCTAAACCCTAAACCCTAAAAGCCCTAAACCCTAAACTCTAAACCCTAAACTCTAAACCCTAAAAACCCTAAACCCTAAACTCTAAACCCTAAACCCTTAAAGCCTAAACCCTAAAGAACGCCAACCCAAGCCCGACCTGAACCGCGACTCAAAATCACAAACTCTAAATGCCCCGCAAACCTTAGGACTTTGGGGTGTAAGGTTTAGGGTTTAAGGCTTACGTATAGTTAAACACCCAAACCCCAAACCTAAGCGGTAAATCCTCAAAACCCTGGACACTAAAAAACCCTTCTCAATCCTAAACCCTTAACCCCAAAAGACCATTGACCGAGGTCCGTATGTCGATCTCCCCTGCAGCCGCGTGGCGCTCATCTCCAAGACGACCTCGTCACCTTAGAATCTGAAGGATTTTGGGCCACCGACCCGAACAGAGAGAGAGGGAGAGAGACATATACATGCATATGTACACCCGTCTGTGTGTTTATGTATGTACAGTTATATATATATACATACATACATACACATACACGTTTTTCTATTGGCTGAAAGAGACTCAAGAAGAGAGAGAGAGAGCGAGCGAGCGAGCGAGCGAGAGAGGGGGAGGGAAAGAAAGGGGCAGAGAGACCGAGCGAGCGAGAGAGAAAGCGTGGTTTAGCTTCAGGCCCGAGCGTTGCCCACTTGCACAGGTTCCTCCCTTAAGGAGAATCAAAGCGATTAGTCACCGGTTATTGCGCGTGCACAAATAAAAGAACAACTATAAAACTCTTCCTATATACATATATGTTTGTGTATACACACATCTATGCATACACACACAACACAAACATGTATGTCTATGATACACCTGCAGATGTGCATACATACCTACATACAAATACAAGTATGCTTAGATACGTGCATGAACTCCCATGTACTAGTATAACGGAAGGTAGATAGGTACGGTGCATAACTGGCATATCATCCCGGAGGAAGGTACCGAGGACAGCGTTCGTAACCTGCGACTGAACCTCCACACACCCAAACAGTAATTCCTGAACCTGTCTAGATCCCGAACTGTTGTAAAACACGATCAGACCCCATAAAACCCTAACAAAAGGTATGAGAATCTCATAGAACCGATTTCACCCTATTGTAAGCCCGTCCCTCTCGTACCTCAACACCCTAATCTAAGGGCCATAATAATTACAATAGGGTTTTGGGGCCCATTATACTAAGCATATAATCAGGAACCCCCCAAAATAGTATACAGTATAGGTAATTATTGAGGCCGCTATATTGAATCCCTCATAATGTTCCTTATAGTAGTCCTTATAGACCCCTTTTCACGGAACCCGTCAAGAACCCCTATAGATCCCTGTAACGGAACCCTGTTCTCGGAGCCACGTATCTCCCCTACGTAGACATCTGCCGAACTGCAAGCTGTGGGGTTGAAGCAGCGGAAGCTCTCTCGACTGCCCGCCGTAACCTGCATAATATAGGGGCCTTCATAATTAGAATAGGGTTCCACTAAAGGGGTCGATAAGGGCTACTACAAGAGCTATTGTAAGGATTTACTTTAGGGGTTTTGGGGTATATTGTACTATAATCATAATAAGGAACCCCCCACAGAAGTATTGGTAACTGCTTAGGCCCCTAAAGAGCCAGGGCTAAGTTCGCTCGGGCTTGGGGTTTAGGCCTTGAGGGTTAGATTTTCGGGTCTTCTTCCGGGGTTTAACTTTAAAGGTTTAGTTTTAGGGTGTGCGGCCCGGGGGTTTAGGGGTTTGGCCTTAGGGTTTAGGCGTGTAGGGGTTAGGGTTTAGGGGTTAGGGTTTGGGGGTTTAGGGTTTCAGAAACTAGGACAGTAGGGGTTAGGCCATGACGGTACTGGGCAGCAGAGCTTACTTCGCACTCGGATCTTCGAATGGTAGCTGCACCTCAGCCCGACCGTATCGGGGCTTAGGGTTTAGGGTTTCCGGTGGAGGGAATCAAACCCTTCGTAGAATCAAGCCCTTCGCGCTCGATGTGTGTAGAGTGTGGTTAATAAAGGTTTTCGGGGGTTTCGAGCTTATGATCTTATGCTGATAGAAGGGATTCAGTGCTCTTCTATTTTTCCCTTGAAGTGACATATTCAACGTATTGATCGGAACGTCGATCTCGACCCGAAGATCTAGGACAGTGAAAGCTCTCTCTTGGCCCTTCAAACTCGTAGAACGTAGGGGTTTCAAAGTGAATTGCTACTATGGTTTGGCTAAGCTTCCCCCCCATATAGGTGCTTCGGACCCTGTGGCGAAGTTGATACCCTCGAAACAAAACAACAAAGCAGAACTCGCGAACGCTCGACAACATGAAGGCTGCGAAATCCTAAACCCTTAAAAGCCCATAAACTCTGCGCCTTTGAAAAACCCAAATCCTAAACCCTAAAACCAAATATGCCCTAAATCCTACATCCCAAAACCAAATCAGCCCCTACACCCTAAACCCTAAAGACCTTCCTGAAGGCAAACTTATTCGGTACTTGGGTTTAGGATGGTAGTTATGCATGTAAATATTTGGGGGAGTGTATGATTGTTTGTAAAACGGACCCTAAACCCTAAAAAGCTGGCCTAAACCCATAAATCCTGCTGAACCCTAAACCCCCAAAAACACCTAAACCCTGAAACCCTAAAACCCTGAGCCAAATAGGCCTTAAATCCTAAACCCTACAGACTTTGAAGATGATACCAGCAGCCTTATCGTTCAGCCGCAAGGACTGCAGGACCGTTGGGTGCATGGCACGGTCGAACCTGACCTGTTTCAGCTTGCGGGTAAGGGCCTCGACTCGGGGGATACTACACGTCCATTACGGACTATCAGGGGAGAGCATTGCTAAGTTTTCCGAGCCTCACATTACCCAGCATACTTTGGTCGCAATTTGTTGCCTACGTAGAAAGTAGGGCTGCGGCATGTTTACCGGCCTGAGGGCCGTGGACTGATGTGGCGGGCCTGAACAATCAGCACCACTACTCGCAGGACTCTCCAGTGCATGATTTTTTATGCTTCTACCTGCTTGTGGTATGAAGCCCCTGAAGCCCTTTCGACTTGCATGTCTTATGCCTCAAGGCGAGCAAGACTCTCCCAGCGGTGATAAGCGCTGAAGCTGAATTGCTCCTGGAGTTGCTGCTGGGTCATAGGCTCTGAAGTCAACCGGTGAACTCCGACGCTTCCGCAGTCGGAAACCCCGAAACCCTAAAGCAAACCACTCCTCACCCTGAACACAGTGGGGTCATCTTGATCCATGGGACCCGAACTGCAGAGCAAAATCTACCACCGCTCCTGCAACAGCATCCAGTATCCAGTACTTAGGAGCCCTTACATCCCAAGTCCCAGAATGCCCACAGCTGAAAGCAGAAAACTCCAAAACCGTAAGGCTCTAGGCATATGCCCGAGGTGCGCGAATGCACTAACATAAGAAGCATTATGGAGCTCTGCCGGCCCTAACCCCCCAAGGCCAAAACCTGCACCCTACACCGTAAAGCCTTATACTGACTCCATGATCCCGCGATCTTATAGCTAAACCTCAAACTCTGCACCCTCCACCTTGCGACCCTGAGCTGTAAAAGCTTTCGACCCGAAACCTTGAACCCCTGAACCCTCAACCCTGCAACAGTCTACAACATTCCTTGATATATATATATATATATATATATATACATACTATAGAACAACCCCAACCCTCAGCAGGACAGGGCCCCGCACTCTGATCGCGACCTGCCACGGCGGGGTCCGGGGGCAATTTCAGCTTCGGGTTTCCTTTTTGGAGTGATGAAGACCCTGCACTCTTTAAGATTTGTGGGGGGGGGGCTCTGCTGCTTAGAATATCTCTACTCAAACTGCACGCGTCGGACTTGGGAGACTGCTACTGAGGCGGGCCGCTTCAGCAATTGCCTGACCCGTCTTGGAACTTACCAGAACATTCTACCGCAATTACAATAGGGAACCCCATGGAAGGCCATTGCTGAAGTTTTCCTAAACCCTAAACCCTAGACCCTAAACTCTAAACCCTAAACCCCTAAACCCTAGGCACCCCTATGTGGCAACTCCAGTTCGCCGGCTTTTAAAGCGCTCCATGTCCGACGAGAACCTGTGATGCGAAAGGTTCCCCAGGCCGGCCAGCCCGGGGGGTTGCGTTTAGGGTTTAGGGTTCAGGGGTTTAGGGTTTAGGGTTTAAGGGCTTTAGGGTTTCGAGCTTATAGCTCGTCAGTATATACCTATCCCAGAGGGTCCAAGTACCCAAATAGCAGGGTTTTAGGTCCCAAAACTGGGTGGTACTTTGGGCTCTGAAACGTATTCATGAAGAGGCACCTCTATAGGAACCATAAAGGGAAATGAAAAAGTTTCCCAAACTGCCACCTAGAAAAAAAGGAACTAGAACGGAGACTCCAGGTTCAGTCTGGGGTTTAGAGCTGGTAGCTTGTCGGTATATGGGTGGTTGTCAAAATTATGGTCCCTTTTTGGGTCCCTATGATAATACGGCACCTATTATTTAGGGTACCCAAACAGGGACCATAATTTTGACAACCACCCATATAGAAAGGGCTTAGGGCCAAATGAGTTGAGCAAAACGTCTCATCCTCAACCCCTCAAGCCCAATATCCCTTAGTTAGTTATGGCTTAAATTATAAAGGGCTCCATATTATGATATAAGCTATATTCCATAATTAAGGGGCATAGGCTCTCTGTGAAGCAATCGCCCAAATCCTTCAGGAGACCTGCGCCCAAAATCTGACGCATTTTTACCATAGAGGCTATACGGGAAATACCTATACTATGACGATCCACCAATTATTCAAATTACTGTATGAAACTCCCCCACAGAACAGTGTAAGAACCCTGTGTGAACCCTCTTAGAACCATTACTCAGACCCCCCAAAACCCCAAACCCAACCCAAACCCCAAACCCTAAACCCTCCCAACCCAAACCCTGAAACCCGATGTTCAGGATTCAGCGGCCTTCACGTCTCCCCATTTTTGGATGCTGCCGTGGGCCGGAGTCACAGACAAGATGACCTAAGGGGTTGAGCTTAGCAGTCGGAACAAGTTCATATTGTTCCCTTCTAGTCCCGAGAATACGCCCTGAAGCCCTATTCTAAACACCAAGGCCATCTGGTTTAGGGTTTCGGGCTTAGGGGGGAAAGCCTCAACACCTGCACAAAGCCCTAAACCCTGAGCCTCTAAGCTGCATTACTATCAAACTCCCTAAACCCTAAAGCTGTAGAACCTGATTCCTAAAACCCTGAAGCCATGAAGAAACGTGCAAAACATCTGAATCAGAATAGGGCTTTGGGGTATACTTTACGAGCATTATATCAAGCGTCTACAAACGGTCGCTACACCCCGAACCTTCCACGCCTTGCGAAATCCGATAAAAAATAGCTCTGCAGGATTATGCAGGTGGAGGTTTCCATCAGCTACGGGCCTGAATAGCCTCAAAATGGTTCTGCACAATACAACCGCTAAGGGAGTATATTGCAGCGCTTCACTGCCGACTCTTCATGACCCTTTTACTTCCAGAAAGGTACGCTGTGTGGCCAGAACTTCGGGACGGAGTACCCGAGCCCCAACAAGGCACACCTTTCATTTATGGTAGTGACTTATTTACCCTGAGAGGTTAAAGGCTACATGCCCAACTTCCAAGATTAATGCCCTCACCCTTTATATGGACTCACCAATCCTCACTCTCTGATCCACATCTGGCCGAAGTGCCGGTGGCAGGATCACCACAGGTGCCGGCACCTTGGGAGTGGGTTTACAGTCTTCTGAAGTTGGGAAAGGAGATATATATGGGGTTGAGGACTAGAGCTAGGATCACTGCAAGCAGTCGCGATCAGAGATAGTAGTGACTCCAAAGAAGCCGAAAGAAGTACTGCCATAATCAGTTTGAATCTTACTTCACGACTGTGGATTTGAATCTGCACATATGGATCATGACTCCGGAAGAGAGTCGTGTCGAGCTGCCATGAGGACACGCAACCCCTTATCATACCGCTTAAATCACGCTATGTGGTACCCAATGTAAAGCCACAAAAGCATGCCCAGTTGCCAGCATGATAGCCTCTAAAGGCGCAAGGCTGTAGGCAATCTGGCCATTTACGTCCACCACCAGGGACACCTAAACTCTGACGACGGTCGGAGATCATCTACGGCATGGGGTCTTTGGGAGATGATGAGTAAGAAGTAAAGTATAACAATATTGGGTCTATTACGCGGATATTGGTGCCACGAATTGTTTAACACTAAAACCTGAAAACCCGAAAGCCTTGGCGTTTAGCGATTCGTGGTTTCTTAGGATTTGCCTGAATCCTGAAACCCAGAACCGCAGGGCCACAGAATATAGGGGATCCTCCTAAACCTCAGCACTCCAAGACTTTCGGGTCCTGGGGTTTTCACGCTTTCTGGTTATGCTCAACTCCGGCTCTGACTCAACAAGTGTTGTCACACGAGCACATGCGCCACTCTCTCTCTCTCTCTCCCTCCCTCACACGCATCCACTCCCACACAAACAGTAAAGAACTGCAGAGAGCTCTCCACATCGGAACAACATATAAGTCCAGAAGCCTTTGGCACCTATACCTAGAGCCCACTTGGACCCATACTTAACGTGGTTGACAAAACGCTCGGGTTATACGACCAAAAAAAAATATATATATATATATATATATAGAGATAACCCTGATGGAGCACGACTCTTGCTTGCTCAAGACTCTGGAAATCCAAACCGCACCCGGTACGGTTCAGCCAGAAATCGAACGTCGGGCTTATGATTCAGCAATTCTGATGGCTTGCGCGCATGGTTTCGCTCCTCTTATGCCTCGCCTGCGCATTTTTACTCCGATTCCCTTAAGCCGAAGCCTGCAAGTCTAAACCCCAAACCTAAGCCCCTACATCACCATAACAATTTATACAGTAGTTCCAATGGGCAATTAAAAGCATCCGTAGGGCCCCTGTATACTGCATAATCTTAGAGCTGAAGGGCACCCTAAAACCTGAACCCTCAAGAAAGCAGAGCGCCTGGGATGACTCCATGAGGGCATCGGTGAGCTGAGTCCCGGGAGACCAAGGTGTCGAGACGACGACGTTCTTGGTGCCTTCGGTGTAAAGCTCAGGGGTTTGGGATTTAGGGGTTGTGGGGTTTAGGGGTTAGGGGTTTAAGGGTTTATTGGGTTTAGGGTTGAGGGTTTAGGGAGGGTTTGGGGTAATTCAATTTGAGCTTTGAAGCCTGGGGCTTACATAGTTCAGAGTCCATTTTCGGGCTTGGATTCGGGGCCTATATGGTTAAGGGTTCGTTGTAGGATTTGACACTCAAGGCTCGGATAATTTAGGGTTCGGTATAGGGTCTAATTTTGTACGGTTTAGTTTACCCCCGAAGCCCCCAAGCCCTGAACCCTAAACCCGAAACCCTAAACCCTAAATCCTCAACCCTAAACCCCCGAAGCCCCAAAACCCTGAACCTTAACTGACTGGATGTTTGATTTTAGGGTTTGCGGTTTAGGGCTTCATGATGAGGGCCTGAGGTAAGGGCTTAGAGTCTAGAGATGCGTTCTGAGGGCTCTAGGGATTCTAAGGATGTCAGTGTAGAGGGTTAGATTTCAAGCCTAAACCCTAAATCCTAAACGGATGACGGCTTCGGGGTTCCGGAACTTACACGGATTCACCGGTCTGCATCTGAGGTGCGAGGGTGGGATCTAGGAAACATAGGGAAAACTGGTAGCAGTAGGCTCAACACCCACTCCAAAGGCCCACCACTCCAGATCAGTATAAGGACCTGAAGAATTAGAATTGGTTTTCGCGTTATATTGTAGTACAAGTTTCATCAGGAACCCTAAGGGATATTGTTGGTACTTACTAGGCGTCTGCAGTAAATACGGAGGTTCGGCTTCATCGCAGGCTAATTATGAAGTCTGAAGGTCCAAGTCCATTTCCAAACCTTCAACTCTAAGCCCCAACTACCAAACTTCAAACCTAAACCGGCAAACCTTAAACCGCTAGCTCGACCGACCACGCCCCAACTGCCGTAATCCGAAACAACCGAGCTCCCCCGAGCCCCAAAGAGCCAGCCTATAGCCTATACATGTACATGTATAATATACACTTGCACACATACTCACATATACAGATACATATATACATATATATATATATACACATGCTTTTATATACAGCCAGTACATAAATGCATACCTACAAACATGCATGCATAGGTACATATCTATATCTATGTACAGAGAAATTTATATACATATGCTTCTCTGTACATCTAAGTCATAGACACAAATGCCTGATACATGAACCGTAATCCAGACGCTGATGTAATCAAAGCTACCACTTGAGATGATAGCTTAACCAGACTTAGTAGCAAAAAACCTACAGGCACAGTAGACCTCAAAACCTCGTCCCAGTGGCTGTTTTGATGAAAACTCGCCAGCAGGAGGATTCGGTTCGTCCTTGCACCAAGCTTGGAAGGGATAGAAGGGTTATAAGACTTTATAAGGGCTATATAAGGGTTAAGGGTTTAGGCTTTGAGGTTTAGGGTGAGGAGGCTTGCACAGTTGCAAACGATCTCCGAGTTGGACTTGCGGTTGCGGCATGGACACAAAAACGTGAGTTGAGGCGTGGGTTATGCACCGGAGATCGGAGTCTGTCGGTTTAGGGTTTGGGGTTTGACTTGGGGCGCTCCGGCCTTGTTGCTACAGTTCACTGAATCAATAGATTGCTTCTTCAGGGGATCTCTGGGCGAGGGGAGCAGCGGGCACCTTAAATACTGAATCCTATGTTCGAAAAAGCAACTCTAACTCCCGAAGGCTAAGCCTTAACCGCCCGAGGAGCAAGAAGAGGCTAGGGATCGAACTTAACTCAGGGAACAAACGTTCAGACCGTTGTAAAATCCTTCCTCGAAGTCACTTGCCGCAGGATGGAAGACCGGTCAATGGCACTTGCTTGCTTAAGATTATGGACTCCTTCGCTCCGGGCTACTTCTAGAGGCGCTCCCTCCCTGCCATGCTAACGCCCTGACGGGCACATCAAGACAGACCGATGGAGATGAAGCTAGCAAATCTGTGAATACTTAGTTCAACGAACCGACAAGTGACACATAAACTCTACAACCGAATCGAAAAATACATAACCATGCATAGAGATAGCAAGTTGCTCGCTTTCTACGTACATTTCAACGTGCACGCTGTGTGCACATGCATATCTCTATGAATGTAAAATCTGCAAAGAAATCCACACATGCACACATGGACGTTATCTACATTAAACCCAAATGGTCAAGTACCAGCCTTAGGCCCAAACAGCTACCAAGAACCTCCTGTGTTGGTACTTGGACCCTTTGGGACAGAGCAGCACTGTCCCAGAGGCTCCAGATGTAGTACCATTACGGATATATGTCCCCAAGGCCATAATATGGATGGTCTTTTGGGACCTAATTCCATAATGGTAGTATCTAAGGAGCCTCCCTAAACCCTAAACCCTAAACCCTAAACCCCAGCACTGTATATACGGTTTTCATACAACTTTTTACCAAGGCCCCGGTTTGAGGAGCAGCTGAGCCTTGCGGGACCCAAACTACTAATCTTTATACTACTACTGCTACAACTCTACTTACACTGTTATTAAAACGAATGCTGATATTACTGATATTCATGTTGAATACTATCACTAGTATGGTTTACGTATGAACAATTGCTAATTTACTGATTCTAACCTTGGTTTCTGCCGAAGTGCCCACTGCATCCTCGCTCGAAGACGAGGACGTCCGGGATCTGTGGTTCAGGAGTGAGGACCTGTGCACGGCATTTAGAGTCAAGATTCAGGCTGCGGGGAAGTAAGGCCTTTGGGTTTAGGTGTTTTAGATTTAGGGCTTTAGGCTTTCGGACTTTATGGCAAATTCTGGGTTTTAGGCGATGATAATCAATAGCCATCGATCGTGGACATTGGCAACATCATGTACTTCTTTACTCAGTCGTACATAACAGACAATCAGGACAGGAACTACATCAGCAGACCGCGCAACAGGAAATACACCTGAACCCAAACATCAACACCCAAAGGTGTAAGTCCTAAACTCTACACCCTGAGCCTGAAACCCTCTAATCCCAAAACCACTAAACACTGAATTTCTGAAGCTTTACACTGGTCTAACATAGCGCACAGCAGGATGATTTTTGGAGGGGGAAGATCATATCGAATTCTCGAGGGGCTACGAGGGGATGCTAGCTCTGAACTTTCTGAACAGCCAGACCTCGACCTGGGAAACCCTGCTCGATTCCCAAGAAAGCCTGCACTCCAAACCCCATTAACCCTGAAATCCCAAGCTCTATAAGCCTATACAGTACCCCCCCGCAGAACCATATTCAAAATAGTACTTTGATAATGGTAATCTCTTGGGTATTGTATGAACAAAGATACTTCCCAAGCAGTACTTTAATAATCTCTTGGGTATTATATGAACCCAAGCTCGATATAAATCTTGGTACGCCCAATTTCCCCTTTGAGCATTGTATCTTCCCTCCTACACCCAATGCCCTCAATCCCAGAATGCCAGAACCCCACATCCTGCAAATCCTGAGACTACTGTAGGGGCTTGAGTAATTACCAGTACTATTTTGGGGGTTCCTCTTTATCATGACGGTATAAATACACGCCAAAAACCAAGTAGTCTTAAGTGGAGTATATTTTACTATAGATACGAACCCCACCCCCAAAAAAGAGTATTGGACCTTTTTTAGGCCTCTACAATACTCCGATCTGGCGCGCCTGGTCGCAGATCTCGTTGCCAAAGCTGCCCAAATACCTCGGCTGCTCGGGATCAGGGTCTAGGGTTTAGGGTTTAGGGTTTAGGCGTTTAGGGCTTCAATTCCGTCAAGTTGAGCAGCCCTCAACTTAGGAGATGAGTCCCCTGATATAGGGGCCTGAATAATTAGAATAAGGTTCCTTTTTTGAGGGTTCCTTTAAAGGGGTCTATAAGGGCTACTACAAGGGGTTTTTTATGAGGATTTAGTATAGGGGCCTGAATAATGAGAATAGGGTTTTGGGGCCCATTATGCTATGATTATGGTAAGGAACTCCCAAACTAGTATAGGTAATGATTAAGGCCCCTATACTCGCCAAGAAAAGTTAACCTTTTCAATTGTGGTAGGATTATATAAACCCGACAAGGTATAAGGTGACCTACTCAGCTACTAAGTAAATCCAAACCCAAACCCGAAACTCAACGAAAAGCCATAAACACTATATAACCCCTCAGCCCCACAAAACCCTAAACCCTGCTCGCCAAACGGACCGTTAGAGAGATTTGCGTACGAGGCCGCCCGTCTTGAGAATAGCTGAGATCGGGTTTACAGCTATGTTCTAGGTAGGGCTCCAAAAAAGCATGTTAGCAAGCATTATACGATAAGGATATCCCCTATGAGCCCCCTTATAATCATGATGAAACCCAACAGGGATAACCCGGTAAAAAGCCCTATGCTTATGTGCTTTTTGGGTCCCTAACTATAAACCCTAAAACCCCTCAACCCAGCACCCTCCCTGGCTCCGCTATACCAGTGGCTCTTTGGAGCTTTAGAACTAGAGCTTCCCTGTAACACTGCTTAAGGACATGTGGAAAGAAATCAAACCTAAAGCGGTAGAATGTTTGGGCTACACCTGGGGCTTAGGGCTTCTGGCTGCGACTATTATCACTCGGATTTAATCTTACGGTACACACCCAACAGCTGCCGGTCCTAAGACCCATGCTGTTGCCAAGGTGCGCGTCCCTCAAACCATTGAGTCGGGCGATGTAACGATATGAAGCTTTGGTCATGTCCTTGGCATTTGCAGAGGATCTGCTTTAAGTTTTAAACCAGTGAACCCCTCCCCAACCTCCCAAGCTACACCACAGAGCAGTTAAGAACCGCTTTCAAATCTTTCTAAATACCTTATGCTCCCGGTATACTATAGAGCCCTTTAAACGAACAGGGGTTTCAGCTTGGTGGGCACCTGACTCTTTCAAAAGATGCTGGAGCAGAGTCTTGAGACACGTTCTTGGGCCTTCATGATTAGAAAAGGCTTCGGTTTCAGGGTTCCGTGCTCCAGACGAGTTCATATGCGGCTTGAATATAAGGCATGTTGGATTAGAATAGGGTTGTGCGACATGGTACAGTATGAACCTATAGGGACTGAAAGAGGGTACTGTTACTAATTATTCAAATCCTTAGATAACGGTAAGGGCCTTCCTTTTGGGTGCCCGGGTTTATGGTTCAGGCATTTATTGGGTTTCTACTTGTATTAGCGGGTGGGTTGCGGTCTTAAGGACTATTTAAGGCTGTAGGGTTTAGGGCTTAGGGTTACCTATACTTGGAGGTTCATGGGTAGTTATAAGTAGGGTTATAAGTAGGATAACTATACTTATAACCCAAATTAGGGGACTTATAACCCCACTTATAACTACCCATGAACCTCCAAGTAGCCCAGACAATCTACCTTTGTCACGAACGTATATGAGGAAACCTAACAGATAACTGACTCGGCAAAGGCAGGTATTGCGGGCGACAGGAATTCTAGGGCCCTCGTTCGCTAGAGAGTGCTGCAGTCTACGTATGTTGGGGGACCACGAGGGGATAGCATTACTGTGCTAATTCTATCAAAGAGATGAAGGATCGGAAGGTGCAGGGAGTCGTGTGGAGGCCGAACATGGCCTAAGACTTAAGATTGGGGCCACAATGGATACGTAGAACATTGAGCTGAGCCAGGCGTTTAGGGTTGAAAATCGTAAACCCAAAACTTCCGTAAACCACATCTCGACACACTTTGCGAGCCTTCGGAATGCTTTACTAGCAAATGGTAGCTGAGCTTCCACACGCCCTTATGATCAGGCCCAGCCAAGCAATAAAGCTCTAAATGAGGAGGCATACATCCCCCCTCGAACGCTTCACCATAACGGGCCTTAAGACATCCTCAGGCTTCGGATCAAATCCGACACCCGACGTGCCAGGAGTCGAAATTATCGCCGTCGGCAGGGTTTCCGCCTGAAGCCAAACGGAGTGATCCAGCTGTTGGGAATCGCAGATCAGCCCCAACCCTATCGTATATAGCTTATTACATAGCCCCCAAAACCCATACTAAACCTAGAATCGCAAAACACCTGCAGCCCCAACCCGGACAACCCCCGTGGCATGGATACTTGAAGTAAGCTGGTGGCTTTTGAGGCTTTCGAGATGTGCTCAGGACGCAGTTTCTGTGCGCTCTGGGAATATTCGAAACTAGACCTTCGAGATTTAATGCTGAAACGGTCTAGGATTGAGGGGCTTACTGCATGACGTACTGTCGGCAGACAAGATCCTGAAAGTTTATCCATCATAAGATAGATACGAAAACCCGAAAACCCCTCAACCTCAACCCACAGTCCTATACCCGAGACCTTATGTAGGGGCCTTAATAATTAGCATAGGCTTTTGGAATACAATAAGAACAAGGAATTCGAAGGTAATTGTTTAGGCTTCTACATTAAACCCAAGATCGTGATCCCAAAACTCCAAATCCTGTGATGTAGGGCCTTAATAATCAGAACAGGAATTTGGAACATCAATATCCTCATGCCCTTAAGGTAGAGTATAGGGGATCCTACCCTAAACCCATGTTCCAACTTTCTGGGGTTCACTGTATAATCAGAACAGGAATTTGGATAGTAGCCCTTATGGCAGCTCTTAGAGACCCCTCTAATGGAACCCTACTATAGGAAATTACTAAGGCCCTTACATTAGGGACCCAAAAAGCACATAAGCATAAGCATTTTCATGGGGATATCCCCACCTTATTGGGCTTCATTATAAGGGGGTTTATATGGGAGATCCCTATCCTAATTTTTGCTTACGTGCTTGTTTGGGGCCCTATTACTTAGTTGCTGAGTTCATAAGCCCCCAAAAGTGTACGCTTTCAGTTTTATGGTGGGTATTATTATCCCAAAAAGGCTAAAGTGTATCCACTCAGCTACGAAGTATAATGGGCCCCCAAACTCTATTCTAGTTATGAAGGCCCCGTTTTTTTAAGATGCAACATGCAGCAATGTAGGGTTTATAATGGCTTGATTCTCCAGCTCCCAGCCTGGTTGAGTGGGCACGGCACGCCAGGCCAGCGAAGCGCTCAACTCCTGGGGTTTTTTTAGGTCAGATTCTCGGGTTTGGGGGGTTTAGGGCTTCAGGGTTTAGGGGTTTAGGGCTTTTAGAGGTTTTAGGGTTTAGGGATTTTTTAGGGTTTCTCATAAATGAGCACCCAAACCCTCAACTCCAAGACTGTAGGTGGCTCAACAGTCTTCCAACCGCAGGCACCTCTATTGTAGCATACGTGAAATATCGCGCCAACGCACAGACCTGACCAACACACACACACAGAGACATACAAACGAACGAACGAATTAACGAAAGCACCAACGAACAAACACTCAAACACGCACACAAGCAAGCAGGCAAGCAGGCAGGCAGGCAGGCAGGCAAGCAAGCAAGCAAGAACGAAAGCAAGCAAGCAAGCAAGCATGCACACTATGACTCACTCACTCACCCACTCGCTCACTCAACCCCTCAACCAACCAATCAAATCGTTACAAAGAATGAATCAAACCCGCAACCAGCCAATCAATCCATCAAATTATCACCTAATGAACTAACTACCCAATAAACTAGCTAACTAACTAGCTAACTAACTAGCTAACTAACTGACTAGCTCACCACCTAACTAACTACCTGAAAAAACTTCAAACAAACAAGCAACCCCCCCCCCCGTGGCTGAGCAAAACCGGGTCTATTTAGAAGCTCAGGGTTGTGAGTTACACGAATGCTACGCCCACCCACACACGGAGCTCGAGCAAGCGTACCGCGTGCAAACGCGGCNGGCAGGAGTCGTGCGTCGACATCATCGACTGCAAACAGCAGTGCTCCGCTCGATGCACAATTGCGTGATACGGTATAAATGCCCACCTCACCGAACAGTATCATGTAAGTGTGGTTCAACAATGTTGATGGTGAGACTCGACAACGATGTATCCCTTGCACACTCCGTTCCCTTGCAGGCACGCTCGCAACAGATGTTTTGCTTGCAAAACACTCAGCGAGAAAATCAAAAAAATCAAAANGAGACTCGACAACGATGTATCCCTTGCACACTCCGTTCCCTTGCAGGCACGCTCGCAACAGATGTTTTGCTTGCAAAACACTCAGCGAGAAAATCAAAAAAATCAAAAAAATGAAAAAATGAAAAAAATCAAAAAAATCCAGGGTGCCCCCGCAGGGAGAGTCAAGGGCTCCAGCCAGGGCTCCAGCCTGGAGCCACTCAGGATCCGGGAGAGGAGGGATTCCCACGGCCAGNAGGGAGAGTCAAGGGCTCCAGCCAGGGCTCCAGCCTGGAGCCACTCAGGATCCGGGAGAGGAGGGATTCCCACGGCCAGAAACCCCCCACGCGGGGAGAGCAGCTCTCTTCTTGTTTAGGAGTTTTCAAGGCTGAGAGAAGGACCAGATTCCTCTGTTTGAAGGTTGGGTGGGAGCTCCACCATCTCTTCTGTTCACTTCCATATNGTTTTCAAGGCTGAGAGAAGGACCAGATTCCTCTGTTTGAAGGTTGGGTGGGAGCTCCACCATCTCTTCTGTTCACTTCCATATTTTGAAAACGTAGAAGGGATAGTCAGGATTTCCTTGTCTTACCTGTAGAGAAGCTTGGTCTCTTCTTACCGACTGAGGGGTAAACGGAGCTCGCTTCTTTCTCGATAGCTTGTAGGGACTTGGCTTTCATTTTTTAAATGGAGCTCTCTTCTGTC
>BGNK01005147.1:0-43193 GCA_003297005.1 Symbiodinium sp. clade A Y106 | reverse complement strand
TTCCGACATGACGAAAGTACTGTAAATACCGAGTAAAACGGATGTGTGTTAGAGGAGTATGTGGGGGGGGTGGTTGGTAGGGGGGGGCGCCTACTACTACTACTACTACTACTACTACTAGTACTGCTACTACTTCTGCTGCCCACCTACCTACTCACCTACCCCCCAACCTACCCACCTACCTACCTACGTGCCGACCGACCGACTACCTACCCTACTGCTGCTGCAGCTGGCACCACCACGGCTACTACTGCCACTAGGTACTACATCTCTGTTCTATTGCGATGACTACGACGACTGCTAGCACGACTGTGACGACTGCCACTGCTGCTGCTAGTACTGCTACTGCAAATCCTACTGCTCCTGCTGCTGTTGCTACTTCCACCGCCGCTACTACGACGCGTCCGACGACGACTGAGCCTTCGAGTACGATCACTGGTATCTGTCACAGCTGCGGGTTGACACTGACTGACCGAGAGTTTCGATAGAAATCATTTGCCGCCTCACCGGCGGAGGTTCCGAAACCTGTGCAAGGTTGACGCTCTTGGGGCTCTCTGGCAGCAGGCTTCGCCGCAGTGCTGGGGCTTTGAAAGCTTCTGCAAGGCTCGGGTGCTACGTAGGGATGTGAAACCCGCGGATTGAGTTACAAGGCCATGCTCTTGAGAGACCATACCTGCTTCCAACCCCCCAAATTTCTGAAATGCAAACACTCGAAATCTACAGCCGAATGGCTAAGGCCGTTAACTCCCCAAGCCATGAGGAGTTTCGGCAAGCAAAGCTAATTAGCTCCTGTTACACATCGACAAGGTCCATCACTACGAGCGTCCGGACGGCTGCATGTAGTTTGGCAATTTCGCCGACATTTACAAGACTAACACTCCTGACAATAGCCATACAAGCCTAAAGCCGCAGCAAGCGGAACTTCGGCGTGCCTGGTAATGGCTCAGAGCTTGCCCTGAGTGCCATCCGAGAGCACGCCCGTCTCTCCCTTGAGGCACCTCATGCAAGGTTCAACGTTTGATGGCACGAGGGCTACAAAGGGTTCACTTACTGCCTATGCATCCTGGCTCAAAACCTTCGTCCCGCTTATGTCTAAAGATTCATGGCTCTCAAAGTGGCGTCTCAATCAGCAAAGTCTATACGCACTACTACTTCACGCGACCTCCATGCCAATGCAAGGGCGCCAGGAATTGACATGCTGGTTCACTGGCTCTGCACTCTCAGACCCCCGCTTCTCTGCGCATGCCTTCACGTTGTCTGCCTGGGTTGCTTGGGTGACTAGACAGGTTTGGCATTCAGGCTTTAGGTTTCGGGGCCCTTCAAATGGCGGTCAACAAGCCTGTCACCAAGTTTGATTTCTGGACTGCTAGCCTACGTCTTGCTTTGGGCCGGACTGAAAGGCCCGAGGCAGGAAGCAAGATTGAGATATCATGCATCAGGCCGTTCTCCAAAGAATCTCTGCCTAGATGCATGTACAGGTTTCAAGCCCTTCGAAGCTTGTTCACTGCGTGGAGTAGCCCAGAACTGGATGCTAAACGCGACTCGGCGAAACCCGAAACCATAGGCATTCGCCCAAGTGCGCTGAAGCCGAACTTCTCCAGGCAGGTGCCACCCGGCGCTGAAGCGCCGAAGACGTTGATTCCAACCTTCCCAATATGGAAAAAGACTTTACTGTGAGTAGGGATGTGATTTGCTGCCAAGGCTCCAGCGCTACTTCGACTTGCAAAGCTCCGCGACAGAACGAAGTCAGGCGAAGCTTCAAAGATGCTTCCGTGACTTCCAGTCTGGACTGAAAATGAAGGCAAACGAAAGCCTAATCCTGCAAGATATGCGGTCAGAAGCCCAAACGTTTTCCGGTCTTCAGCAGGGTCTCACGCCTGTGCAGTGGAGAACTCGCCCCAGCCGGAAGTGCAGGCCGCCTTCAGGGGATGAGCGCAACGGTCTTGTCGCTGGCGCCGTTTGGAGTGGCAGGTTTTGGATGCCCACATGCTGCTCAAGCTGCTGTCTCTGCAGGCCAAGGGTAAGCCCTAGGTTCATGCAGGTGCGCGTGGAAAGGCTGGCAGCGTATCAAACTAAATCACTTGCAGAGACTGCGTCTGCTATTGTTACGACCCCTGCCATCCTGACCCGCTGCCACGACGTGCTATCACGACGACGACTGCTGCCAGTTCTACTACGACTACGGCTACGACCGAAAGCTACCCCTGCCACTACGACGACTACTACTACTACTACGACGACGACGACGACACCTACTGGTACTACTACTACTACTACCACTACTGCTGCTACTACTACTACTACTACTGCTACTACAACTACTCCTAATCGGCTTTCAAGGCTTCATGGAAGGAGTATTTCGGGTTTAGGTCTCCCAAGCTTCTGCCCTCTCACCTCCACGCTCAGCGTTGGGACGCCCTTGGGCAGGAGGGACTCCTTTTGAAGAGAGGCATGCTTTCGATAGTTGTTCAATCGATTGCCGTAAGGGCCGGGGGGCCCCAAGCCACCGAAACTCACAAAACAGCCTGGCAGCTAGTAAAGGCATCAGCTGCAGCTTCTCAACATGATGGCGAAGGGGCTCTCGAGGTAGGGTTCAGGGAACAGCCACAAAGGACGGGAGTCTGTCAAGGGCTGAAGACAAGTCTGAGCCATGCCAATCAAATCGACAGCCACTCAAACCGAAACAAGACAAATGAGTACTCACAGAGAAGGTTGCGAATGTCGCCAAGCCCATCTGCCTTACCACACAAAGGGCAGCAAGCATGCCGAAGTGTTTGCATTCTCCAACGCCTAGTGACTCGACTCTGCGTTCAGTCATTTTTGCCCTTGAGCCTGCGGCTCCAGCTAAGTGAAGCTGCGAATATCAGTGGCACTGTGCAACCTCAAACTTGTTCAACAGCTCGTGTTTGTTGCCACGGGAAGCTGCGCGAGGCCAGTGGGCGGCGGTCAAAACTCTGGGTCGCTAGTAGGTCTTGAAACAAAGGGGGGCTCTGTGGGCAAGCAGTGCCTGTCTAGCTGTGGCCAAAAGCTCTCCTTGTAGCTGTCTGGCTGCGCGCGGAAGACTTCCACGGAAGGCATGGACACCACCCTGACCTGGGATATTGTTGGAAATACACGGTATGGGTTTCAAGATCTTCCAAGCCTCGTCTTGAGGACGGACGTAGATCAGCGATGCTTACGACATGTCATGCACCATTCCAAACAGTGCGGGCTGTGAACCAACAAGGCCTAAACCGTGGCCACCAGACATGCCTGAAAGCGATGTGGGGTTGGAGTAAACCGGAGATGATTATTGCCTCGGGGTTTGGTGTTTTGGTTCTTTTGAGATACCGACGTCACTGGTGCCGAGATTGACCCCAAGGCCTAAGCTAAACACAGAGCATCGTGCCCTAGACGAACCACAATCTACACCTTGCCAAAACCGTTGCCGTTCATGAGGATGCTGCTGCTAGCTGCTAGTGATGATGGATACCCGGATCCAAAGCGCTCAACCCCGAAGACAGTGCTGTCCTAGCCGCCTTTTGGTCCATGGCTTTGGCGGCATCGACGCAAATGTGGACCTGGAGTTCTTCAACAGTCTTTGGCAAAACAGGCGTTTCGGGTTTGTTTTTTCAGGCTTTAGAGACCCAAGGTTCTAGGATCCCGATGTAGGAATCAGGGCTATGCCTATGCTTCTCACAGCCGAGCGTACAGTAGTGAACAGCCGTTGCAGGGGTCGCCCACGACTACTGCATTTGCCCAAACCCCTACACCCAGGAAGTACTCAGAAGCTCAAAGCCAAAGCCCCTGCACCGCCCTCGAACCCTGCACCGCCCCATGGAGATCCGAGGAAGGCCTCGGAGCCGGTGCCAATGATGATCACCTGAAGAGATCGTTCCAAGAGGCTTTTTTTTTTTTTTGGGGGGGGGGGGGGGGGGGGNCCCCCCCCCCCCCGCGCCCCCCGCACCCCCCCCCCCCCCAGAGGGGGCGGGGGGAGGGCCCGGGGGGGCGGTGCAAATAAACACCCCGAAAGAATGTGTTCCAAGGGGTTTTTTTTTTTTTTGGGGGGGGGGGGGGTTGGGGTTTTCTTTGGAGTCTTTAGAAGGCTTTCGCACCGATTTTTTGATTGAAATGTGGTCTAGAGCTGGGGCCGGGGATTCCGTGTGTGCACTTTCGTGAGGCACCCCATCCTTTGCATTTCCAAAACTTGCACCTCTGGGTCGGAGCACTCGACCACCTCGTAGGCACCTGGAGCGGCACCAGGTCTCCGGAGGTCTGAGGTGGATAACACCATCCCAGGTTGCATATGCAATATAGATCCTTCTGAACTAGTGGGCATTGTTTGATTTCAGACAATAGATGCATAATCCTGCAGCAGCACGGCATAGTTCACATGTCTCTTACTGCAGGCAGTCTCACACTGGTATTCTTTCGTCGATCGCACTTCTCTGTACAGTATATACTATGTTGCCATGCGATACGTTACAACGAAGCATACCAGGTTGCTTTTGGGAACAGCGGCTTGTCGGCTTTCACTGGCTCAACGTTTACAATGGTGCATGGCAGATTTGCAGGCTGACCTCAGTCCTAAAGCCTTCAAAACCATCTTGGAAGAGCAAACCCGAAACACGCCATAAACCACAATGAGTTCGGTCTGTCGGGGAGGCCCCAGTACGCACACACCTTGACGAGGGCTCCAGGGTGCAGAAAGCAGGGGTCCGACCAGTCTTCCGAATGCGGCAACTGCCAGACACTTCGAGGCTCAGAAGACTCTGGCCTTTCAGGGTGTTCTCGATGGACGAGTTCGGGAGGTTCGGCAGCGCCTGCAGCAGGCGGAAGTTCAATTGCGTGTTTCGTGTTGCCAAGACACCTTGCGCCACAGGGCAGTCTCTGTGAGCTGCTTGTGCCTGGCGGGAGAAGGCCATCATGGTCGGTCGGGAATCGTTCTTGGAGCGCTCGACCGCATACCTGGGTACTCAGACTGGGGGCCGTTGAGTCTCGGTCGCACGTGAAAGACTCGCAGAGTTGCCTCTGACTGCTCTGCATGTCTCACGCTTCCACTTTGGTACTATGGTGTTTTGTCATGCAAGCATGCTTTTTGTCGCCTTCCTTGCGTCATTCGATGTCGATTCATGATGCGTGCCCTTGCCGAGGCAATGGCTTGTAGGCGCCAGCCGTCTCGTTGCCATCAGCTGGTCGCATGACCTGAGTACAGCTCGTTCAGGTGTTGGAAGTGCAGAAGATCTCGTGTAATGGAGTGTAGTGAGGAGCACGCAGGGACATGTAAAGTGGACAGGTAGTCCCCGCACTGTAATGCGGAGTCAGTGATGTATGCCATGTTTGTAAAGGAGATGCAGTGCAGCGAAATGTCGGGAATTGTGAGTGCGCGGTGTATGCCAGTCTCAATTCACCCTTGAAGGAAGTTGGTGCACCATGGCAGAATCGCGAGTGACCGCGACTGTAGCCACTGTGCATGTAGGGAATGGAATGTGAGCGCAAGTACATGTGGGAGCAAGGTGCACGCGATGTGTTCGATCTTGCAGAGCAAACAACGCGACTGCACTGTGTCGGGAGCGATGGTTAGAGCACGTAGTACATGGCATATTTATTCCAGAAGCTCTCCTAGAGACGACCCTTTGTCAACAAAGTTCATCGGCCAGTTGTGCAATCTGACAGGAGAACAGCACTCAGACCGTGCTTTGTGTAAGCTCGGCAATCAGCGAGAACACACCGACACTTTGACTGGCTGTGCTTCGTGCATGTTGCAAACGCTTTGCAAAAAGGCTTGGAAGTCTGAAGCCCTGGCGGTCAGGTCCGGGATCAAGCGCCTAGCGAGACAACCAGACTATGAGAAGTTTCGTTGTGTTCCTCCTGCAGTGTACTACAGGCTGGAGGGCGGGGATCACACGTCGTTGGGCTTGTTGTAGCGACACTAAACCCTGGCGGCCTACACTGGATCCGATTGAACCGCAAACTTCAGGTGGAAAGGCCGTGTCCGAAGCAGGGCTCCATGCCCTAAGCTTAAGACTTCAGCTTCCGCTCAACCTGACAACAACCCGAAGATGCCCAACCCTTCTTAGCTGAAATTCTTAAACACGAAACTCGCAGCTCCATGGGAGAACCCGAGAGTCCTCCGACCACGCCCTTTGAGGTTGAAGCTTGTAATCAACAGATGCTTTTTCGTCCGTCATCGTAAGCCAAAGCGGTCAGCTTCACCCTAATGCCACGGGAAGCCCGGAGTGTACTGCCGGACATAATGCGCAAAATGCAGGTCCAGCAGACATTACAATGAGAATGGCCACTTAGGCACGGTTTTGAGGAATCAGTTCGGCACAGCGCGGGACGCGAGGGACTCGAGATTAAGTTGCTGGAGAATACCACTCAGCACGTCTTGGACCCCAGGCTTCTAGCCGTTTCAAGATCGGGTGTTCTGGTTAGGATGTGAGAACTATGCTTTGGTGCTGAAAGCATTGGATATGTGCGAGGGGTTGGTAGAGGCCTAGGCTTCCCAGCAGTTCCCCGGTTAAGTCCAACTATCGAGACCTTGAAAACCACACTTAAACGAATCAGAGAGCCTGGAATCGCAAAGCTCGAACCGCACTCGAAACCATGCATCGTGGACAAGACAAGCGAATAGGTAAGTTGAACCCCAAACCTAAAACCTTTGACCCCCCAATGTCAAATTTATCCCATTGTTTCACATTGGCCAAAGTGCAAAGAAGGGATCGTCTCAATGGGCTGATGGGTGGGGCCATCCTCACCTTCAAGGTTGTAGGCAGATGGCTCAAGGTGCAAAGCTTTGGAATGTAAGATGGTGCGCCTGCTTCCTCTCTGCTAGTTTTAAATGTCCCCGAAGTCTCAAAGTCACGAACACCGAACACGGTTCGGCCCTTTACACTCCTGGCCACATCCAGAAGCAGATCACAAGCTCCAAACTGCAGCCGACAGCCCGGGCCTACGGCAATGGAGTCGTGGGTGGTCACGAAGATGGTCCCTGCCTGGGACAGTGCAGCGATACCTCAGAGCCAGGCGATGGCTGGGACTCATGTACAGGCTGTTGAAGGAATTTAGGCCAGTTGAGGGGCATTGACATCAAGTCAGACCTGCTTTGGGAAAATGTCCAGGCGAGGAATGCCAACTGCACGGGCAAATCGCAACATCCTTGTTTTTTCAACCCACTTCCAATGCACCCAAATGTATACCGGCCCCAGTGCTCAGGGCCTCGAAACAGCTACCGTTGTAGCCCCCAGATGCCGGGGTCATAAAAGCAGGGGGACGGATGGCGGAGCGCATGTAGTCCGTGAAGATGGTGAAGGTGGCGCAGTAGGGGATGATGCCTGCGACTGTGCAATTCGCCTCTAAGCTCAGGGGCGACAGCCCGAGAACAGGACTTGGCGGCAGCAGCTCAGCAACTCGCTACCGTGCTCACTACGGGATCAAAGCTCAGCTCTGCTTGGAGTTGGGTTTTGCCGGTGGGCTTTCGAGAGTTTAGGGATGAGAGGCTATGCAACTGGGGCTGCTCTCTGTAGCTGAGGCACGATTCATTATTTCTCTTTAGGGGCCCCAAAACACCCATTTGTCGAAACTTCGCTCGTCGATGCGTCCTGCAGGCTCGCGGCTGTTCAAGTTTGGGCATGGCTCGAGAACAAGAGGCCTCCACACAGGCTTCGCTATTTCATCACACAGCAACTTGGCTAATCAACTGTAGCCACATGCTCCTGCAGCTTGGGGTTCGCTGAAACTCTTTGCGTCATAGCACCAGCTTTGCAGAAGCTTACATCGGCATCAGTGGTGTGCAGAGAAAAAAGGTGTGAAAGGCCATCTTCTCGTCATCTTGCGACTCTTCATGTAAGGCCCTCAAGCCCGCATCCGTGCTCTGCCTGTCTTGTCCAGAGACAGGGCATTGCACACGGCTCCCATGCCGAACTCTCGGATGCCGAAACGGAAATTCCTGCCAGGCGCAGCTTGGGCTTGGCTTGCGATGGCCACCAGGCTCTGTGACCTCGTGAAGTAGGGAAAATATGTAAAGTATGGCGAACTTCAGAACGGTGCAAACGCAATGCAGGGCTTTCTTCATCAGCAGGATGAAAGGTTTCGTAGCAGGAGCATGTTCTTCGTTGGCTGAGGACTCGGAGTGCAAGCAAGTGAATGTTTACGTGGCTTGGCCACCGCAAAGCTCGACGAGCCTGATGCACTCTGCTTGTTCTGAGGAGTGACTCAGGGAAGTGGGTTGCCAAGCACATGAAATCAGAACCTGTGGATGTGAACTGTCATCCTGGCGCACTGCGCTTCGAGTTTAGGGCTGAGTTCGCTTTGGGTACACAGTGATACTACCGAAACCCTACTAGCTACATTCTCAGATTCGAGAGTGGAAATGCGCCGTATTTGACTGCCCAACAAACTCGCAATATTGCCATCGCTGACCGCCACAAGGTGACGGAGATGGAGATCTCGACAAACCCCATTGGACGCAATATCGAAGTAGTACTACAAAAGTGTAATCCAAAAACTAGGACGATGTAACACCGTAACACGAAACGACTTGCAGTACCGCAATGACATCACGTATTCCCACCCAAATTCTTCGGATTTCCAAGCCTCTCGGAGTAGCTGTCCTTCAAGAAGTCGCCAGTGCACTTCCTTGAGTTCATTCCAGAAGCAAACATCCCAAGTCGAACTTGTGTCCATCCCCAACGTCGTGTTTTAAGCCAATGCTCCTTCTGCTAACCTGTTAACCCGCAGACCTCAGCACTGGAATGCTATGGGTCCTTTGCCCCTTTACCCGAAAGAGTTTACTTCTCGAGTCTGGGCCCCTGCGTATGGCGTCTTCAACCCGTAGCAGGAAGCCTTTCATTGTGTTATCCTTAGTCTCGCTTTTCTCGCTTTTGGGGCGTAGTGATCCGATGAGCGGACGCAGCCCTTTGGTTGCAAAACTAATTAAGAAAACGGTGACACACAAGTGGCTCAAGCTCAGGGAGCCGGAAAAGTACCCGAAGCGCGCCACAAGTCCTGGACTGCATACGGGGCAGACTGAGGACGGCATTGATGCAAATGCTGTTAGGGTGAGGTAGCACAGCCGCAGCTGGGACCCCACGGCCCAGCAGGTGAACGAAGAACCGGAGCAGATCACCCGCAAAGCTGGCGGCAGAGAGTGAGGACTGGAAGCTCCGCTCCGGCTGGTCAAGACGGCCTGCGGTCTCCAGGGACGGCAATCCCGTCAACATCAGAACGAAACATACATCTGCAAAAGGTCCCTCGAAGAAGGACGGAAGATCCCCGGACCCGACGGTGGCAAGGCATTCCTCGTGCGAGAAGAAGATCATGCCACCACCAAACGCGTGTTGAGCACGAGATTCCCAGGACTGGGGCGCCACAACACAGAAAGAGGAATCGGTTGTGAGGTGGGCAGTGCTGTGTGGTACGCGAGAAAGGTCAATCAGGGAGAGGGAGGCTGCAGAGTCCCTGAAGGTGCAGAGCTGTGGCGTCACCCGTTCCGGCTCGGGGACAAGCCACCCCACGAAATCAGCCTGAAGAAGCCACTCTGCACACCTTTGGAGCCGGCGCTGCAGGAGCACGCTATGCGCAGGCAGCGAGTGCTGCCAAGCAAAGACAGTAAGGCGAAGCCGATCAGTGGATGCACAAACGCAGGAAAAAGCAGCATGAAGCCGCTGCCAAAGTTCTGAATCGGACAGGCGCTGCAACTCCCCATCGTAATCAAGATGACAAAGGCAGTCCAGAATCTCCGCAACGGGACGACGCCTCTCCTCCTCGATATCGGACAGGGCAAGTGGCAGCCGTGGACCTTGTGCCTGTAAGACCGGAGCCTGGGAGGAGCCGGGATCTGGGGCCTTGCGGTTGCCAACCCCAGGCTCGACGTCACAGTTAAAGCCTGCCTGCTGTAGGCGGAGCCGGCACGAAGGGGTGAAGCGGAGGTGTCTGCAAAGGCGAACATTGGTACGGAAGTGCCGGAGGCAAGCTTGACACTGGGTGCCTACAAGAATGCCCCTGCCCTGCATCACCTTATGGTGGCGTTTGAAGGCATGTAGAGACCATTTGTTATAGTTGCTAAACACTCGGCAACAGACTGCACAACAATGTCGACCATCGGAGTCTTCCAGTGTCGGACTGAGAAGCACTCCACCAAGAGCGCGTAGCTACCGAAGCAAGGCCGGTGCAGTATTGCCTCGTGGCTTCCCAGACCTCCGCACGAGTGGCCTTGGACTGGGCCTTTCGCAACAGGGATTTCCAACGGCCCGGGTGGTCCAACATCATGACACGCCAAGAGGGCCACCACTTAGTCCAGTCAGTGGCAGCAGGATCAACCCAAGGGAGAAGCCAGGCGAGGGACTGTCGGACTTCGGTCAACCAAGTGCCGTCCCAATGGGCCAAGGCCCAAATTTCAGGAATGGCCAGTTTGACACAATGCAAAAGCTGTCTGAGCCTCGCGATATGCATCAAGACATTGAGTGAGGGGAGGCCGAGCGATCCGGCCCTTGGTGCAGGGCCTCATCAAAGGAGAACATGCCATGAGGGTGTGCGCTGTCGAAAGGGCTTGGAGGGTGGCTCGGTCAGCGCCAATCCACGTGCCTGCTCCATGCATCAACACTGAAAGGACTAGAGACGCGTAGAGGGTGGCCTTGGTGCGAAAGGGAACCGAGGGCAGTGAGAAGACCCTCCGCTTATGTTTCTGGAACGCTTCCTGAGCCAAGCCAATGCGATGCCTGGCTTCGCGAAGCGCCTCGCCCGTGTGGTGCACCAGACCTCCGAGGTGCCGGTACTGTGTCACCAGTCTAACTGAGATGGTACCTCCACGAGTGGAATGGATCTGCAGGCAGGGATCGGCATCCCGGAACGCCTGGGCCCTGACCGCCCTCGATCCAGGTCCCTGTGGGACCGTCATGACCTCCGTTTTGCCTCTGGCAAAATTGGGGACCAGGCCCCGGCTCAGACACTGGTCCACCAAAGCCCGGACAGCCGTAGCCGTCGTGGCTGGGAGGGCAGCTGCCGATGTTGACATGACCATTAGGGACAGGTCGTCCATCCAAGTCGAGTCCATGACAGGAAGTAAACCCGTGTTGGCAGCATATTGACTGGGGCTCTGTATTTGTCCGAGCCAGGCTGGGTCCCATGGCAAATGAACCAAAACCTGTGCCCGTCGCAGCTCCTCTTGAAGGTCGCGCAAAACACAGGCAAAGAGGTAGCTGAAAAGCAAGTCAGTGCAATTGTCTCCTGGGCGGCTGCCTATACCCGTCTGTACCACTGTGGGGCTGCGGCGGAAACGAAACCAAGTGCAATCCAAGATCTCAGAGAGAGACATGGACACCCACTGAGAAGCCCCGGCCGCCTGTGGAAGAGAATCGGCCTGCATGTGCTGGTGTAACGTGGCGAGGACATCGGGCTTGAGGCGTAATTGTGACGCCAGGGCCGCAAAGTCCTCATCATTGAAACGTGACCCAGTAAACAGGTGTCGGATGACTCTGTAGAACGCTTCTCTCAGGTCTAAGAAGACAAGGGAGTAGCTAGCCTTGCGGCGCTGAGCACCACTCTGGAACAAGCGGATTGCCTGTGAGGCAATGGTAACTGGCATGCATGGCAAGCCGCCGATTTGCAGAGGGGATGAGATGTCGGCCAAGGGCCCAGTTGCCCGTGACCGGACCGCCCGATGAAGTGATTTGCCAATGCAAGAGGAAACGAGTATGCCCCGGTGGGCCTCTGGACGCAGTGGCGAAAGTTTTCCTTTCCAGACGGTTTGTAGAGCTCCTCCCTTGAAGGCGAGGGGCTCTGCCACGCGCATTCCAATCTTGAGCGCAAGCTGAAACAACGTCCGAGAAGAGGACGCGGCAGCATAGTGGAGAATCTCCCCAGGAAGCTGGTCGACACCTGCAGCCCGACCGGTTTGGGTGGCCCTAAGGGATGCCTCAAGCTCGCATCTGGTAGGCAGGTCACTGTAGTGAATGCTCAGCTCGTCCAGGTCGCGAGCTGACTGCCGAGAGGTGCACTGCACTGCCAACTCATGCGGAGAAACAATCCGGCCGTCCTCGATGCCGGCAAAGTGGCGTATCCATATGGCCTCAGCATCCTCTTGTGTGGCTGCCGGTGTCCCAGCTTCATCCTGAATCATGGGCAGGCTCTGCTTATCACGGCGCCTACGCTTAGGAGGGCCGAGCAGTGGCCGAAGAGCAGAGACCGTGTCAGCTGTGGGTGCAGTGGCTGCCACCTGGGCCGCCTGTTCGATCCTGCGACCTTGGTCCTGCCGAATGGCCTGTCGCAGAGCATTTTTCGTAAAACGAATGTCCGCCGCTGCAGACTGCAGCGACCGGAGGGCTGCTGAAACCCGGAGACCAATGCAAACCCCACAAACCGAGAACCGAAAATGCCGCCTCCAGGCGCGGAGGGACCCGAGGAGCACAGCCTGAGACAGTTCTGTGCGTATCCGAAGGATCTGTCTCCGCAGCCAGACGCGGAGAAGCCACGTGCTGGTGCCAAAATGTGAGGAACGACAGGATCCACGCCGGGCCGGAAAGGCCTTGAAGAGGGCCTGTTGCAAGTACTGCTCTACCTCATGCCAATGCCGATGGACATTGGTACTCCAAGGAGGTGCGGCCTCCCAAATCTCAGAAAGGACGCGCTGGCCTTCCTGCGAAGCCATAGCGTCCCGGTCGACCGAGAGGGAGCGGTGGCCGGATGGCCGCACCAAATGCGTAAAGAGGAAGTATCCAGCCGGATGGCATAGTGGTCGACATGCGCTTGCCCCCAATCCAGGTCCCGATGTACCTGGGACGAACCCTGAGCGGCACCCCAGTGAGAAGGCACAGCAATGAAGTCAATGCGAGAACTGTGAAGCCCATTTGGCGCAACCCAGGTCGCACTAGGACCATGGTGACAATGTCGAAAGGTGCTGGGGACCCAGAGATCATGCCTGTCGAGAATGTCCCGGAGTCCGTCGGGGACACTGCCCGGCCCGGACCACACGAGGTCGCCAATCCTATGGGCTATCGGGCTGACGGGTGGAGAGATCCTTCCACCACTGGTCACGCCGTGGATCGGCAGCAATTGGGGCATGAACTGCCACGAAAAGGACATGCAAACTGCGTCGACTCAGGCGCACGATTAACAGGCGGGGATCCGCATGCAGAACCAGCAGGTCGGAAAGCTGCACACGCAGGGGATCTGTGGCACATGTGGAGATGGCAAGGTTCCTTGCAAACCAAAGCTCGACCCCATGGTGCCCCTGGGCGTCCCGACCAGAACACAGCCGGATGTGACTCTGCGAGTTGATGGTTTCACTGTGCCGGGAACGTGTCTCTTGCAGGGCAACCACATTGGCACCGTGATACTCGCACTGCTCGCGCAAGTAGGCAGCGCGACCAGAAAAGTCATCGTTGCCGACATCGGGGACCCCCTTCGCAACAGAATTCAAGGTCTGAACGTTGACAGACATCAGGCGCAAGTGAATGGTAAGGGCCGACGAACGCCCCGAAGGGTCAGCAACTGGGTCAAGGCCAAGCCAAGCCCGGCTCTCTGCCTCTGTCGGGGGAGCAACATCAGCGAAGCGGTCGCCATCGGTGAAGTGTTTTCCCTGCTGGCGTGGCCAAGCGAGGGGGCATCGCACTGATTCTATCACCAGCCACCACCAAGCAACCTGCCCTTGGCGTAGGGCTGCAGCAACGGCACACTGGAAAGCAGCTGCAGGCACGACGGCGCCGCGGCACGCCCACTTCGCAAGGGCATCAACACACTCATTGGCCGGATGCCCCCTATGGGAACGAATATGCCAAACGTCCTGCAGACCAACGTCAGAGGATCTTCAAGCCTGGCTGAGGGCCCTGATACCTTGTACTAGAAGGTCTTCAAGTGGGAAGCCAAAGTGCCCATTGGCCTGTTGGAGCACGACCAGGCAGTCAGACCAGACATGCACAGGGATGTGCTTAGGGCCCTGAGCAAGCCATGCGAAGGCCCAAAACAATGCTGAAGCCTCCCCACGTGGGGCATCATGCTGAAGCGCACCGATGTAAAGACCATCTGATGGGTCAGTCACAACTGGACCCGCAGACCATCCCACAACCCTAACATAGCCGGAGTGCCAACCTAAGACCAGGAAAGCCCAACTGCTCCGCTTGCCGTCGAAGGACCCATCCGTAAAGACTTCAAGCTGTTCGTAATGCGGTGCTGCAGCGTCAACAACCTCGGCAGCATGGAGAGCCAGGTGCCTGAAAATCTCGGATACGGCAGGAAGGGAGAGGTCTGTAGGAAGCCGTGAGGGTATGCACCACCTTCCCTCTGCAAAGAACGGGAGTACATCATCAAGTGTACAGCCTACATGGAGATTGACATGGGAGAGGTCAAAATGCTGGCTCATAGGCAAAGAGTGCGACAGAAGAAGAACCTCTCCGTGCCGGTTTGCTGGCGTGGTGCATGGGATAACTGGTGGAGGTGGGACCTTGGTCCGGCCAGACCGCACTTGAATTCGCCCACTCGCAGGAAGTAGCCGCGCTCTCGCTGAGGAGCGTCACAAGTCCGCCGGGACGCCAATGGAGGGTATCAGCCGTGCCTGTCAAACCCCGACAGCACGGCGTGGGCACAGGTCTAGAGGGGCGGTGCAGGAGGGGACCGGATAGACCCACAGGCTTATTAATCAGATGGGCCTCAGGCTGCGAGGCAGGGAGGTCAGACGGAGCTGTCAAGGAAATGAGACCAACACCTGTCTTGGGGCACACTTCTGGTGAGATGCACTTGTACTGCGGCCGCCGTGGGAAGGCCCCAGAGGTAAAGCAGTGCGGCCGCCGTCCAAAAGATGCCATGTTGCGTCAGGCCGCTAGGTGCCGGCGACGACCCTGCGAGGGAGTATCGCGGCGGTGGACAGGCTCAGGTGTGATGAAGCCAGTACGAAGTCCAGCAAAACCTTGAGCTGTGGAGCCATCGCGTTCCCCTTCCATGTCGTGGTCTGAGGAATCACCAGAGTCATCAGGCTGGTGCGGACCCTGTGGCCATCCTTCATCAGGGCTGTCGGTGGCACCAAGAATGTCATCCGGAATGAAGTGGATGACAAGGACCTGACCAGGCCAGACTGTAACCCAGGCGCGATCCCAGTCCCGCGAAATCGAGCCCCCCAGCGCATTGGGCCGCAGACCCTGAGGCACAAGGGCTTGTAGCGGCTCAAAGAGGACGTCCAGGGGGAACCGACCACGGTCGGCAAAGGCCCAACGTACACCCCTTAGGACGGGACGTTCATCAATGAAGAAAATGTGCTTGCTTGGCCGAGGAAGGCCTGGAGGAATTGGCGTGCGATCCAGTCGCTCTGTGGCGACGACAGCACTAACACACTGATGCTTGAGGAACTCATAGTCTGTCAGGCTGGGCAAACTAGGCCGCACCGACAGACGGTCGTTGTCGGCCCTAAGAAGGGTCACAATGTCTCGACGGAAGCTGTCTCTTGTGGTGAGCCGAGCATCAAGTCTGGCTGGCAGCGTATCCGTAAGGACAAGAAATGAACGGTTTCCAGCTGTATCCGGCAGGGCTGGATCAGCAATCCAGCCACCAGTGCGCAGGAGCATAAGCGGCAACGAAACACCTGGCCGAAACATCTGGGCGGATGGCACGTATGAAATGAGCACCCCTGCGACGAGGGTCACAAGCTGGTATGGCCGCAAAGGGGCCCAATTGGAACCATAATGCACACAAACCGGCGCCTCAAGTGGAAGGCCGGCTGCCAGGAGGAGAGACTCTCGACTCATGTTCTTCGGGAGTTCTCTGGTGAAGAGCCGGCCATCATGGGCGCGGAGGTCAAGGCAGACGAGACAGCGGTCGGCAGCCCAAGCCGGACGGCACACCAAGGTGCCAAATTCGTCTGATGGCTGCGGCACGACGGGTAGGAGCGAATCGTAAAGGGCCTGACGAGGCTCGGCCCGCATGTCGCAAATAAGAGCAATGGCATGGTCTATGTTGCATGGCACAGGAATTCGCAGGACTACGGTTTCTGTGCTAAGCTCCGGCCCAAGAATGACAAAATGGTAAAGGCGGTAAACTTGCGGTAGGGGTTGTACCCCTTCATCAGGCCGGTCTGTGGCGTAAGCGCCATGTGGAAGCTGCCGTATCTGTCCAGGAGAGCCAGGCGCCCGATCGGCTGGTGGGTCAGTCCTGGCAGCTTCGCGGTGGAGGTAACCCGACTGTTCAGGCGGATCAGGGACCTTGCAGCCACGAGGATTCGGGCTCAGATGTGGCCAAACTCTCCGACAACAACAAGGGCCAGGCAGGTGGCTGCGGAGAAGTGAGCACAGAACAAGGAGCAGGGTAACCGTCATGCTGTGCCGTGTGGGGACAGTCGTGACCCTTGCTAGGTCCGCACAAAAGAGGTGTGCACTCAAGACAGTAGGCCAGGAGAACCAGAGGTTCCGGTGTCCGTGCTCGGCTCCAACTGATCTAGTCCGGTCGTCATCAGCAGAGGTGAAGTCGTAGCTGCCGACCAGGAGGGCATCATCATCAAGAAAGCTACGAAAGCACTTGCCGGCAAACCCCGGATGCGGCAAATAGCCGAGGATCAGAAGAGGCCACAGCTTACGGATTGCAGCTATACAGCCTGCACCTCCATGCCTTCGTGGCGAGCGGCTTCTGCGCCGCGGTGGTGACCCGGGTGCAGGCGCTCCGGCGGGTCCTGGCAGGAGCAGAGCTGCCATCATCATCAGGGTCATCCCCGAAAATGCTCGGGCCGTCATCATCTCCGGAAGGGTCAGGAGGATCAGAGGGCGGATCGTCATCAGCTTCACTGTTTGGATGTGTGGCAGGCACAGCATGGACGATCACAACTTCCCCAGAGCGAGTGCTAAGGAAGCCCCCATCAGAATCTCCGTCCCAAGCAAGTGACCAACCATCTGGAGGCTGCACGCCTAGAAGATTAAGAACAGTAGGAAGATGCCTCATCTCCCCAATCTGGTAGTGACAGACCGGTTTCAGGCCAAGCGGACGCAAGTCGAAGAAGCAGAAATTGTCCTGGCGCTCTGGGCCGCGTGCTGGGACATCCAGGGCCGGGATGTCAACAACGCGTGCAACACCCCTACAAGTATTGCCACGCAGGAGGACATCCTCCAGGCCATTGTTTGCAACCTTCAGGACAGGAGTGTCCGTGGAAGTGCCTGCAGTGCGCGCCGCAGCCTCAGCAGGGGGCTGTGTTGGGTATTGTCGGCGATTAATGAAGAAGCGGCGACTGCCGAACAGAAGACAAATGCCTGGCTTGCAGAGTGGCCGCGGAAACTGGTCTGATGCACCCCAGCCCGGACGAAAAGCAGCCGTCGGCTCGAAGTATGTGCAGGAGGCCGGCTGGACTCCGACAGGAAGAGCTCGCACCACATCTCCTGTAGCGAGTGGTATCTCGGAGCCGGCAGGGCAGGGTGTGTTGCCATCTCCAACGAAGAGCTCAAAGCCTTCTGGTGCTGTCCCAACCAAAGAGGTAACAAAGCGCCTGACAGCCTGTTCTCCCGTAACCGCTGGCAGGATGCACGCGAACCTGTTACCATCAAGAGCGTTGAGATCCAAAATGACAACAACAGAACCTGCAGCAGCCAAACATGCTGGCTGAGCCACTAGAGAAACGTATCCTCTGAAGAGCTGCGGCCTGCATGGAGCCAGCACAGAGAAGGACCTATGGATATGTGCCTTGGCAAGAGGTTCAGCTGCGCGAAGAACCTGGTCCGTGCCTTCTGTGGCCCCTAAGGGAATCTCAAAGTATGCCGGGTGGTAGTGAGGGGCAAGGATCTGCACACCAAGAAGGGCACGCCCTGAGAAGCTGTTGGCCGAGCTGGTCGGAAGATGTTCAGGAGCATTAAGGCTGCCAGACGGGGTCTCCGTGACGACTTCAGTAGCCTCAAGCAGGCTCGCCAGGTCCGAGGGAGCAGCCCAGACCGTCCGCGGCAGACTAAGCCAACACAAGAGCCAAGTGCAGAAGCGGACAGTAGGGGACGAACACGAAAAGGACCCTCGCCTATGTCGCTGCTGTGGAGGTGGTCGTGTCCAATCCAGGACAACTGTCCTAGGGCAGGCCAAGCTCCCAACGGGACGCAAAAGAGCCGCAGGAGCGCAGGGCGCACCACAACCACGGGAACCTGACGGGCACCGCCGCGGAATCAGCATTGCAAGGAGCGCAACTCCAACACACAGGGCAAGGGACCTGCCCACGGCCAAGCACCAAGCACCCATCCATTCCAACCAGCAGGTCACGACCCCCGAGCCACCGATGTCGTTGTTGGGCACACTGCTGGATATTAAAGGAAAGGGCCGCGTTCCGTTGTCGCAAAGGAACAACCCAGAACTGCTGCTGATAACTGAACCTGGCACCGATGGCAGGCGGTGGAAACGTCCGTCAGGCATGGCACCACATGCGAGGCTTGTGACCAACAAGTCGACGGTAATAAGTCGAGGCGGGCCCACCGGACAAATAGCACAAACCCAATGCCATATATCCAGGGGAGAGGAGAAGAGGCGCTCCAACTGATGCAACCCACGAGGCATCTGGGAAGCTATCAGAGGGAGACCGGAATGAAAGGCAGAGGAGGGCAGTCTGAGGACTGAGCGCAGAGGGCCGGAGGGCCGCACAACTACTCTACAACCAGAGGCTGTACAGACTCCAGTCTTTGCCCTGCAGAAACCCAAGTCGGAGACTCCGCTGGCAGAGCCTTGCCCGAGAGGGACGTGACAAGGAAAGCCTGACCCATACAGGCTTCGATGTCTTGGCCCTTCCAGGCGGCATATGGCATCGAGTCGCCGACTCCGTTTCTGAGGGCGCATCCGCAAAAAGGTGCTCACTCCTCCTCGCCTGTCTCGTCCAGGTCCGGATCGTCGTCCTGGAGGACAGTCTTGGAATCTGGGGCCGCCTCGGCCCCCTCTCCTCGTGGGCTCATAGCGCCGTCGGGTCGGGAGCGGCTTGCTCCGGCAGCTTCGTAGCAGTGTTGGCTTTGGGTATCCCAAAGGGCTCCATCGCTGCCCTTTTTGGCCTGTAGCTTCGCAGCCAGATCCGAATGCTGAGCCGCATTGTCTGGCAAAGTCCGGGTAGCCTCCTTCACACTCTTGCGGGGACCATTGGCATGCCGTGTTCCAGGATGCACAGGCGAGGTCCGTGGGCGATCTGGTCCCTGCTCTGGAAGCGCTGGATGCCCGCCTGCCATCTCTGCCACGCCCGTAGGAACACCTCTGGGAGAGGTGGCCGCGTAAGGGTCCGCCCTTGCTAGGCGGAGTGTAGGCGAGGAGCCATCGTACATGGGCCTGTAACCACCTCCATGGCGTGCTCTCGTCCGTAGTCCTCTAGCATGCGCTCCCACTCGCCATCCTCATCGTCCTCTTCCATGTCGTCTGCATCTCCAGCCTGTTCTGGTCCCTGAGAGCTTGCCTTGCCTCGCTCTGCGCTTGCTGGGCCTCTTGTATGCTGGCATCGAAGGTCTTGAGGGCACGCATATGCCTGTCCCGCTCGCGGTAAAACGCTTCTCTGGCAGCAACTGCATGTTCCCTCCACTGAAGTTCGGCCCTTTCTCGGTCCTTCAGCAAGCGCGAAAGTCGTCCTTCGGCCTTGCGGGTCGTATTGAGGGCTTTCTGGACCGTGTTGACCATGTCCGTCTCCGTGTCCACTGTCTCCTTGTCCAAGGAGCCACGGCCCTTTCTGCCACCACTCTGCACCTGTGGCGGTTGTGCATCGTAGGCTGGGAACTGCGACCTGCTGGGAGCTTTGGGTCCTTCTGCTTCATCCATGGTGCATGTCCAGCTTTGGAAGGCCTCGAACCTTTCCAATAGGAGCCATCCTGCGACCATGAGTTGCCATCGTACGCCCATTTGTCTCCCTTGCCCATGAGGAGGAGGACGGTCTCGCGTAGGCTCGGACACACCGAGTGGTGCCTCAGCAGCAGTGCAGCCTGCCTTGGATGCAGGCGATGGCCCGCACGTGCTCTAGCACGTGCCTTGGAGCGCCTCAAGCGGAGGCGACGATGCCAGGTAGGTGATCCCTGTGCCGTGGCGGCACAGCCGGTCGCACTTAGTGCTGGGGTCTACAAGCAATTCCCGCTGGTGGGATCTTCTTGGGCCCTGTTATCCTTAGTCGTGAACATGACATCACACCTGGAGCCCTTCATGATCAAGCCAGTGGCCTGTTTACGTTTGACTGGCCATTTGCAAAGCGATTAGTGATGCTTTATGTCTCGTTCTTTCTGGAAAATTCCGCAGAAACCCTGCACCTGACAAGTGTACGCAAATCCCGAGTCGATGTTTACGCTCAGGCTTTAGCGAACATGGAGACCTCAAGTCCACCAAGTGCCAAGTGTCATCAGTGTCATGTTGGATGGTGCCAAGTCGGCGGAGCCGCCCATGAATTCCGGCAGGACTGGGGCAATGGCGTTGAGGCAGTCCTGGCAGACCGGCAGGATCAACGCAGAGGTGGGCAGAGCCGAGGTTACATTCAGCATGTACCATCCTTATCATCTCATGGGCAAGCTGCAGAATGCCAGGAGCCGCGTACTTCGAAACTGCTGCCCATGCCTATTGTGCTACTCTGAAATACCTCCAGTTACGATCCGCCGGTCCTGAGAGTGCAATCGGGTGGCCTGGCGAGGGTTCAAGCCGATTCCACGAGAGAGGAGGTGAAGCATGTAAAGCACACATTGTTGATGGAAGGGTCTCGCGACGCTTGACCGGAACCGCAAGATGATGGGAGAATGGGAGCTCACGGGAGAGATGGATGCATGCCTACGCCTACGCTGCAAGTGCAAGTGGCGCTGGACAGACCGTGTCTGTCAAGAGCAACATACTATCCTTCTCGAACAGTTGCCACAAAACGATGCACCACCAAATGGACACAGTTGTCTCACCCTTGCCGCACACCATTTCCTGGAAAGACATGATCATTGGGCATTCATCTCAGCTGTCGCAGTGCACGGCGGGATCTGCTTGGCAGTCTTTATGATTACGATGGTGCTGTCTTCATAGGCGAGTAGCTGCTACTTATGTAGCCGGACCAGAGTCGCAGATCCAGAGTTTGAAGCTTAGATTGAGTTTTGGACAGGGCTCCGCCGAACCAGTGCTAAGCTTAAGGCTTTCCGGGTGTTGGTTTCCCGAAGCCTGAAGCTCATTACAAAGCCTAGGGGCCTAGGGGCCTAGATCCGAAGCCCCGGAGGATGCTCATCGTCTTGGGTGGTCCCCGCCTTGCCATTGTCCTCCTCAGTCAGCTTGGGGAGGCACTCGTCCCAGTTGTCCGGCAGCTTCCTGTTGAGCACCTTGCACAGACCGAGTTCCCTCAACAAGAGCTCTTTGTTGCCATTGCGTGCTCCTGCTGCCGCTATCGGCCGCTGCTGCCGCCACTGATGCTGCTGTCTTGGCTTTGCTTCTATTATGTATGTGTTGTTCAGTTGGTGGTCTGTGGTCTGGTGATGGCGGCTCTTGTGTTGGCAGCAGGGCGTCATGAAGTTGTAAAGCCTTAAGCAGTCAAGCCATCATCAACTTTGGACTTTCTTCGGGAAGCTAGGAGATGCTCACTCTCTCTAGCTGATGCTGCTAAACTTCGGGCTCAGAGCACATCCAAACAAAAGTGAAGGCTGAAACCGCATGCAGGAATTCCGGCATGCCCAGCGCTTGAACTACGAGTTCAGGGTTTGGAGTCATAGCTTAACAAATAGCAGAGGCAATTCATGTTTCTGGCTACCAGAAGGCCAAGACTGCTGTACTGCGACATACAAGCAACGTAGAACGACCGACAGCCCTTTGCCTACAAACGACCGACAGCCATCCGACTACAAACCTAAGCCATTGACGCTGAAGCCCAAAATCCAAGAACTATGGCTATGGGCCCTACAGCACGCAAGTCGTCAGACCGAAATGCCGAAAATCCACTACTCACTGATCCCTACAGCCTTATAAACCCTGGTCATGACTACTGGCACTAGTCACCCTAGAAAAGCCCTGCCGAAACCCGACGAGACTCCTCCACAAGCAAAACTTTTACAAACCAACTCTCAAACTAAACTGTTATACGCAATTATATACAGACTCATATTCAAACTCTCGCATCTGGCACCGCCCGCTCGAACTGTGCAGCCAGCTCAGGCTCTTTCTCCTGCCAAGGAAAGCAAATTTCAAAAGCAGCGGCAGAGGGTTACTGAGGCTTTACCATGTTTTGTGTCAAGGGGGACCATTTTGTGGGTCAGGTGGGGCTCTGGGTGTATAGATCTTGGAGCTCTCTCTTCTTTCGGATGCCCGAGCGGGGTTCACGATTGTAGGGCTCAGAGATCTACTCTTTTTTGGGTCTGTTCGCTTGAAATGCTTGTATTGTTTGTCTTTTCAAATGCTGCATAAGGATCGGTCTAGTTGGACAGGTTGAGGGTTGCACAGCTTTGCATAGTTAGGTTTGTACGATCGCGCGTTCCAATTACTTGCCGCTTGTATAGCTCCGGCGATTGTGCTGGATGCTAGACATGCGTGTGAAAGCAAGGTTGTTCGAAGTTGTTTAAACTTCGGCTTTTGCGTTTCGAACTTTGGCATCGCCATCTTTTTGGAAGGTGGAGGAGAGGAGCCGCGGTGGCGAGTTGTTTGCCGATCTTAAGTTTTCATTAAGGCAACCTTGTTCAGAACAATCGGCTTTATGCGACTCCTGGGACTTGGAAGCTCCTTAAGCCTTCAGCCGGAAACCATAAAAAGCCCCATCAACATTCCAGGCTACAATGATGTATGCAGCCGTGTAAAGCACTCACTAACACCAAGTCGCCTTGTAGGCAGCAAAGAGCTTGTCCCACTCAGCCTGCCTAAGCAGAATTTAAGAGATTCGATAGGCGTTCAAGGTGAGTTGTTCAAAACGGGCTTGGACACGCCACCGCCATGAGCATATTGCACCCAAACCTAGAATACAAAAGCTGTGAATCCACAATGGTGATGCCTGCAGAATCTTGACGGAGCCGCAGATTTTGAGGGTGGCCAGTGTGCAGGATCCGTGCTGCCACGTTCAGAACCCAGACCATCCAATTTCACATTATGAGAGCCAAAGCGGCTTGGCGGTGCCAGCATCCGCCTGCTTCTTGAAGGCCGCATAGACATGCTCTGGGACCTGTCATGGCTCATACGCCTGTGCGGACTTGTGTAACCTTTCGTTTTGTGCCTGTGACATTTTGCTCCTAGCTTGGCCAGGGGGATCAATCTCCCAAGATGCAGACAGAGCCTCGAACTCGCCGTAGTTCCAGCCCAACTGCCTTGTCAAATGTCAAAAAGGAACCCCTTTCGGGTCTAGCTAGGGTGACCTTCCGACACTCTCACACTTCTGCATGCCTCATCCCGAAACCCCAAACTCGGAAAGCGTGAAAGCAACAGCCTAGCACGACGTGGTGGTGGTGGGAGTAGTAGCAGCAGCAGTAGCAGTAGGAGTAGGAGCAGGGGTAAGAGGAGTAGCAGGAGCAGCAGCCGGTGGTGGTGATGGCAGGAGTAGTCGTCGTCGTAGTCGTCGTCGCAGTCGTTGTCGTTGTCGTCGTCGTCGTCGTCGCAGTCGCAGTAGTAGTAGTAGTATGAGGGAGGAGACTGGGCTGTTGCTGTAGTTGTTGTTGTAGCTGTAGGTAGCAGGTAGCAAGCAGTAGGTAATGTTAGTGGTGGAGTTAGTGGAGTACTTTGGGAATGGTACTGCAATGGTTACTGCAGCAATGGTAGCCTTCAGGATTCAGGTGGGGCCCGCCACAGAAATCCTCGAACGCACGAGTAAACACAGACAACAATTTTCCGCCCCTGACAGGACAACTTACACAAACGCTGCATGCAAGTTCAAAGCCAAACACCGTGACCGTGACACTCAAAACCTGAATCCGACTTGAAGTTGCCAAGGCACTTGCGGGTCGCTTCGGCCTCGTCTGCGCCGAGGGGAGCTCCGTGCGCATCGTGGCTGTCGGCCTGAATCTAAGTCAGGAATCGAGGTGCGTTGAGGGATCCGGACACTCAGCAGTGTGGTATCAGAGATGGGGTCGAGATTCTGGCTTTGGAGCGCGCACTTTCAGGTTTTTCGGGTTGTATAGCGACCCGGTGGCACTAACAGTAGCATCGGATCTCTGTGGTTGCTGCAGCGCCCGCTGGACTTGAGGCCATAGAAGTTACCGGAACGGTCTTGCAGTCTACAAGTGATTCGTGTAAGAATTCCTTTCAAGAGATTGTCATGGCTGCCGCCTCTCTCGCCTATGGCAAAGATGCCAACTCCGCTCCAAGCTCCGAACAGAATCTTTCTTTTGTACGACGTTTGTGTCTGCGTGTACCACTCTACATACATGTATAGGTATATGTACACAAACGTATAACATCCGATTCTCAGACCCAGATCCAAAGCAAACCACAAACTGGCAATACGCTGCTTAGCATGTTCATCCGTATCGCCACTTCCACATCATGATGGAGCGTGCGGGAGATCCAGACTGTGTGATTGAGCGTTGACTCATGCAAAGCTTTGGCAAGTGCTTCAGCTGGCGAGCAGGTGTACCCTTTCGATTAAGACCATTCTACGATGCCGGTAGCTCAAAGCTTAGAGCCTGGACGATTAAAGTTGGGCTTCACGAAAGGGGCAGATGAGGTTCGGCACCTGTGGATTTCGTGAGTTTGAATGTGTGAGGATGGTGCCTTGTTGGGCGATCCGAAGCCAATGGTGGTCTTCACCTGCTCGGGAGCCAGAGAACGTGAATGCGGTTCCTACCAGTCTCTGAGTGTCTGAAGCAGTGGGCATTGGAAGGAGCATTGGGCTGCTTTGAGAGCTCTGGGAAGTCTTGCGAGGTGAACTGACAGGCTCTACAGAAATGGGCAGGTCACTCAAGCTTGCAAAGTCTGGATAATCAACCAAATAAATTTCGTGACATACCTCCAAACACTCACGATCTGCAAAGCCCGATGGCAGAACCTCGCTACCCCGACGCCCTAGCTGGCCACGCCTTGATGAGAGTGGGCTTGTCCTTGGTGGGCGCTTGGCAACGACAGGGCATCACTCAATCATCTCATTCGAATGACCGGACGTAAGCTTTCCTGAACAACCTGACATCACAAAAGCCTGTTCCTGCAGGATGGGTGCATGCGCGACAAGAGCTTGTTGCTGATGTTACACGTAGATATCCTGCGCTTGTATTTCACAATGGCAAGCAGGCTGACTTCATGGCAATGCAACACTCGAAGCAAAACAAAAACGTAGTTTGGAGGTATGTAGAAGTCCTCAATGCACGCAGCTTGGAGTCATCATTCTGAGGGAAGTTGACTGGGATGTCGGAGTTTGGCAGTACTACTATGATGTGATGACGCCACCAGGATGACGACTGCCTGTACTTGTGCTACACTTGGGATCGGAATCTGTGCGATCAGGATGCAGTGCAGGCCTTGGCCTCGGCAATGGCCTTGCGGATGGCACCGACATCCTGGGAATCACCCAGGCCAGGGTAGAAACGGAGGGCAGAGGGATCTTTCGGACGATCCAGGCTCAAGGGTTCCTAGGTGCCACCATATAGACACCGTTGGAGTCTGAAGTGCCACAACCAGACAGCACCGCACCTGATCGCCGTTGTCAACAACCAGAACCTGCCAGCCATACGCCTGCCGGCGAGGATGCTGGTTTCGAATTCGGCATTCTCTCGTTTTGGGCTTCCGGGTGGTGTCCGGTTGTTGGAGTTCGGCAGTCCGGAGCACTTGGAACGTTGTTCTCCAGGTTCGGAATTCAGGGCTGCGCTTCAGGGTGAACGTGGTCGGGACGATGCTTGCACTAAATATCCTGGCCCTGAACTTTAGCGTAGTTACGACCCTAAGCCCTCTCGACACCGCTTCGGGACCCTAAGCCCAAGATATCCTAAAGCCAGATGCAAGATTGCGGGCTTTCCGAGCCAACACGAACAGTCCGAACTCTCAGGCACTCCCACCACTACATGTTCAGAGCTGCAGGTTCAGAGTTCAGGGTAGGGTTTTCGTGATGTTCTCTGGGGTTTTTGTGTTGTCCTGATTCTTTGCCAATGCGGGGTTGCTGAGTATGCTGCACAACTGCTGTGTTTCATCTCGCAGCATGCTCGCCGAAATTAGGTCTTCGGGTTTCTGGGCTCGAAGCTAGGAGTGTATGGATGTGTCTGGAATCGGAAGTGGTCGGCCGAATCCTGCATCGGACCCATCGCGAAAACACCTCAGAACAGCTGCCTGTCACAACTATACAAGCTAGACGTGCTAAGCCCGAAGCCGTGGAACCTGTGGAAGGCGCTAAGGCCCAAACTGAGCAGCAACCTAACCCCTGCGGTTTCGACGGCCTGAGCACAGAACCCGAACTCGCAGATGCCAAAACCCATAGAAACCCAAATCCTCCAAATCCCATGGCCATGTCGGAGGTTCAACCTAGGTATATAGTTCAACAAAGGAAATAACTAAATAAACTGGTCTTCAAGCTTCTGTGGGAAAGCTGTATCTTTCTACCTGGGTTTCAGTCGTCCAACGGAAGTGCTTGAGGTCTGCGCGAAGGAGGCCCACGTGCCTCGAAGCGCTTGCCAACATCCTGCAGCTCAGGTGCTTCGAGTCTTGACGAGTGCATCCCATCGCGACAGACTTCAGCCAGCTTCAGGATCGTGGGCGGTCCCGGCTTCGGGGTTTAGGTCCAGTTCAGGCTGCAATGTCACGCAGGGTGCTATCGGGGTGGACTCGGAAGGTTCTTCTCGCGGGGCTCAGAAAGCAAACCAGGCCCTCGAGTCCTTGAGACCTAAGCAAGCCCTTGCCCCGAAGATCTTGTCTGTGCCAATTCCGAAGTCGAATTTCAAGGTCGGGAGTTCATCTCGGAGGCTGAAATCGCAGCAAAAACAGACTCCGTTGGTTATTGGAATATTTGGAGCTGGGTAGAATTGGGACTTGGGTCAAATGAAGCAAGAACGGCGGTTGTAATTGTCAGCTGAACACCCTAAAGGGTTTCAGAGCCTGCTGTTTGATTCTTCTTGCCGGAATGATCATGACTGCCGGCGACGTCTCTGCACTGAATAACACTAGCAATGGCAGGCGAATCCTCGGTGAAGGAGAGATCGGTGTGGCCGTCGATGGTGATGCCATTGTCATCCTCACACATTCGGGGGGCTTTTCAAAGCCAGTATTCCATGCAAGATACCTTTCCTTGCCAGGAGCTGGCGCTTGCACAATGTCAACTTGGCAGTCGCACAGGATGCTAATGGTTCGACCCTGTTCTTTGACTTCATAAAAAGTTAAACTGTTCCAAGCCATGCTCCCCGACAACACTGTTGCTCCATCAAGTTTTCTAAGAGTGCTAAAGGATGTTGAAGCCTTTACCGACACATGCTACATGATGCTAAGCCTTGATGAGGTCTACAGCACTCTCCCACAAGGGCACTGAACACGCACACGCCGTGTTCATTGAAAGAACTGACTGCTTGAAGCCAGCAGCATACAGAAACACGAGCCTGCTAACACGAAGAGACATCGACAATACTACTAACATAGAGAAGAACGATGTGTACAGCGTGCTAGGAGGCGAAATACAGCTCCGCCCCCAAATCCCAGGCCCAGTGGCATAGAAGGCGATAAGCTTGCCAAGTCCAAGGTGGCCGGCGTACGCGCAGGCCTCGTGGGAAATGCCCTCCTGGCACGAGGCGTTGCGGCTTGCGGGTTCAAGGGTCTAGATTAGTCCGAGACTTCAGCTAAGGGATTTAGCGTGCTGGGGGCCTGTGTTCAGTTTTTCCAGCTGAATAACCTTTCGTTCCAACCGACAGTTCGAAAGCTTTCTTAACTGTTATGTCAGACTTACAGTAAACAAACAACCTCTCTCCTGGTGTTGTTAGCACTGTTACCACCGTTGTACTTTTGATACTTACCACTGTATTGGATTCTCGATGGGCTTCTCAGCGCTCCAAGCTTCGGCTCTCGGACTCGAGATTCGGCGATCACGGGTCTAAAGGCGTGTGTCGGGGCTTCGTGCGGGCTGATCCATCCGATCTGTTGTTCTTGGACCTCAGAGCGCGAGACCCACATTCCTCCCCCTTCGTCTCCATCCGTTTATCTGCTGCGACGTCAAACAATCATCAGAATCTTCAAGGACAAACGCCTCGGATTCCCAAGCCAGCATAGCTGTAAATGTCTGTGCCATGAAGAGAGCGCGCGGATCCAAGGTTGGATGAGGTCTCCTGCATGCAGCCATCACCCGCGATGGTGTAGGTATAGTGGTCAATCAGGGTGAAGTCAGGCCTCAGAGTCCGGGCATGGCGGCGGAAATTGACTCAGATGTGGAAAGACAAAATAGCCTGTGGGAACCTCCGCCCCTCATCAACAAACGGCAACTTTAAGCAAGTCTAAAGTGAAGGACCTACTCGCCATCGTCCAAGTTCAAAGCTCTCGACCGAGTAGCTTGTTGTAGGCCGCTGCCAAGTGCGCCTCCGCGGCAGCCAAGCCAACAGCGTTAGAGATGCCCATGCCTCCAAACACTCGGGCTTTAACTTGTCATCTGACGTTTGTATGCTCGGCTCAGGAGTCTTTGAACAGGAACTTCGTTCAGGATGCTGGAATGAGGGTCCATTCGGGAGGGTCAAACAGGATGACGCATTGTCACAAGAAATACCTGCAGCGGGAAGAGCCTCAGGCCCCAACTGCGCATGCCCGATGGTGTACGTGGGTTTCATGCGAGGCCCATGCGTTCGACGGAAAGGTTCGCAGCATTTTGGACAACTTGTTGTGGCCGTTGCAGTACGTATACAATAACATGTACAAGCACCTGCACATGCAATACATAGAGGGGAACACATCATTATTAGCTCCTTTTCTCAAGATGCCGTCTCAGATATGTCGTTGTAGGTTTCTTCATGTTTCTTCAATGAAATTTGCTGTCGGAAATCCAGCACAGGTTGCTTTTGGCCGGGTTCTCGTCGCACTTCTTTGCTGTGGATTGCTCTGGGGTTTGGGGTGGAGAGTTTTCGAATCAAGGCTTAGGGTTTGAGGGTCAAAGCTTCGCACATTCTCCGTCGATCTCTGGCCATTAGGGCACCACAGGGAGCGCTTGTGATTTGGGTGAAGGTGGAGGCGCTGCGCTGTGCATGGCACATGAATTTTCTCAGGCAGGCCGCCGAGAGGGCCGGTTGTGACCTCGATGCCGTCGGTCTCCTTAGCTGAGGATGTGCTTGTGCCTCTCTCAAGGCCTCAAGGCTCTGCTCGTCCTCTGCCAAGAGAGATCCTTCCCCCTCTACACCCTCTCCCTCTCTCCCTCCCTCCCCGCATCTCCCTGCGTCCCACTATCCATCGACTTGACTCGCAAACGGGTAGGCAAGCACTGTATCGCCAGCAGCCAGCAAGACCGAGCCATGTCTCGAAGTTTTCCGGATGGCCGGGAGTCTTGGAGCCCCACTGCCTGCCGTGCAGACAAGGGTTGGAGCGCCGGCTTTCTGGCCTTGGGCCCTTACGTCGGGGGCTCCTTGAAAAGCACCTTGAATCTAAACTTGAGGCAGCAAGTCTACAGATCTGGAGGCATGGAGTGAATCACAGTGCAAAATTGCCTGACCCGAAGCTGACTTCAACTTTTATTCGCAAAGTACGTTTTTGGTTCCAGTGTTTCCTAAAGGAGCTCAAACTCCTAATCGCCAGCCTGAAACAGCTAATGAGCTAATGAGCTATTTATTGAATCCATATGAATCCATCAGCCGACGCTTTGTCCTGTTTCTTGCCGAAGCAAGTTGTCTTGTAACAGGGGCCTTTGCACAAGGATCAGTCTTCCAATGTGGAAGTTTGGAATGCGGCAATCAAGGCCCCGACAGGGAACCGTGTAACCTGCAAACACGGCAACTACCCCCGAAGGCAACGACCTTGACCCTGTTCAGCCCGACATTTCAACATTCGTTGGACCCCAAGGCACAGAACCCACAGATGTCCAGAAACTTCACCCACTCAGCCAGGATCCCTCAGGACCCAATCGTGTGATCTAAAGCTTTGGGTTTATTCTCAAAGATCGAACGCTCAAGCCTGTAAGCCCCGGAACTTTCGAGTTTACTTTTTCGAGCCTGAACTGCTTGAGGTCATCCATGGCCACGCTATCATAGCCAGCCAAGTGCAGAAGGGAGTACCTCGGCAACAGAAACCAGAAGCCGATACTAGAAAGGGGGAGGGAAATAGTTTCGACGTTGTCGGGGCTGCCGAGTAAACGTCCTTTTGAGATTCCAGGCCTACCAGAAGAACGACGACCCTAGCTTGGAAGCCCCCACAGAGGACGATCGGTGACATCATCGCGATTCTAGACCAAACTGAGGTGCCTCGCAGCAAACGAAATGCATTCATGTCCTGCATATGAATGTTGTGCTACATCTTTGATAGGGTTTAGGGCTTTGACCTTGCTTATTCCGTTGCGCTGAATCAGGTGCAGGTGCTGCAGCATGCAGCCGTGGCCGGAAGACAGGACGAAGCGATCCCGGTTGCACCAAGACGGGTCCTGCTCGACGTTACACTAGCGCTCTACTTTCTGTACGACTACATGCTGCCACTCTTCGTATGAGTCTTGCTTTCCACTACTTCCCTTACTACAATCCACTCTCAAGCTGAATCACGGGAGACCATACCCAGGAGAATGCCGCAGAAACTCCGAAGCTCTAAACTCGCAAGGCTTTGTGGATGAGGAGATCATGGGGTTACAACGGGTGGAGCAGGGCTTAGGTTTGTAACAGCTGTCACGTCTTCGCACAAAAGGAGTCTACTGGTTGAGCTAGCAGCGGCTAGCCCAAGCTGTCAGAAGCCCTGCACCCCCACAAATTCGTCAATGAGAGGTCCGACTCTCCGCTGTGGATCTCCACCCTCATGTGGCAAGTAACTTGCGAGATGAGATTACCGCCATGGATGAAGGGAAGAGCGCGGACATTCTTCAGCTCCGGAAGATGGACAGCATAGTCTAGTAACAGGTGCACGCAGCTAGCTTTCACCTCCTGGCATGTTGTCAGATGGGATGCGGCAGGGAAGTTTGTGCTTTCATGGGCGTTTTGCTGGAGAGAAGCACATGTCGATCTTTCCATGTGCTTGGTTTCACAAATCTTCGCGCTGCTGACGGTCTCCATCTGCCTCAGAAAATGCAGCCGCCCCGGCACAGTCAAAAGGACAAGAAACAACCCGATCGAGGTGCATATGCCGACATTGGACGTGCGCGTGTGTGTGCCTGCGCCCGTAGATGCCATGGGTGTTGGAAAGTCAACGAACACAGCCAAGCATGTCGTAATCCATGCTGCCAAAGCTGCTGCTATCGAGCCTCAAAGAAAGTGTGGTGGGTAGGAATCAAATCTCCCAAGTCCCAAAACCAATAGGTCGCCCTTCCGTCCTTGGGGTTGTAAGCCATCTCCTCAGCAAAGAGCAGGTATCCGATCCTCGGTTGCTTTGTCTCTTTTGGCGTCTGAGCTTCTCTACATGAAGTTTGCCAACCCCCTTCAATGCAAGTTACAAGTTCAGAAACAGTCTGAATGCTACAGAGGTTACAAATGCCATGGATCTGGGCACCGTGCGAGAACAACACACTGGAGTGTAAGTACTTCTGTGCTTACAGCAAAGCACAGCAAAAGTGCCCATATTGCCAGTATCAGAAACAAGCGAAGATCCATGGACCCCCGAAACTGACCATCAACTCCGAGGGTCGGCGCCTGACCCATGGGTGCTCCGGGGTGGCCCGAGTTGGCCTGGTAGGGACAGGCATCTGTCCACAGTTTCAGCTTTCTCCGGGTCTGGGTGGGGGCAGTGGGAGCTGTATCAGCACTGGAGCACTCTGCATTTCTTTCGGTGCAGACCTCCATGAAATCAGAAGTAAACCAAGTTTTCACCCTCCAGGCGAGCGTTCCAAGGTGAAAACTTCATGGGGGTCGAGTTTGAGGATGTCTTGGGCGCAGGAGCCTTCTCTAAATTAGGGTCCCGTGCTCTGAAATATCCCTTGTAGGATGCAATGCTTCCGTCGACTGTGCTTGGACATCGCTTTCGATTCGACTTCTCTCGAGGAGGGCTTGTGAGTGTTGGCCGGTGGCGCATGCGTCGCGCCTTGTTCACAGCATCAACAGCCAGGAAGCGGATGGAGTTGATACAGTCGGTCTCCACCTTGACACAAATGCTCTACAAGCCAGAGACCGGTGACGCTTTTGAACCGAGGAGGGCACCTCGGTGTCGGTGCTGACCGCTGCCACCTTCACAGCCTTGCGCTGGCCCTGACGGGTTCGGGGTGAACAAAGGGATTACCAGCACCCTCGGGTGGAAGGGTTCGGTGACAGTATGCTTCAGTCATGTCATCGAGCGAGCTGCAGACAAATATCGATGCAGATACAGGATTTTGAGATTTAGATTTGGATATAGGTATAGATATAGATGTAGATATAGATAAATAGAGGTAATATAGAGACAGCTACATAGCGTGCAGTGCCTTGCTCTTCCAAAGCACAATACGGCAAGTTTGTGTGTCATACATCATAGCATGTCCACCATGAAGTCTATACTCAAATACAATACCATTCCTACTACCATGGAACCATACTCCTTACCACCGTAAGACATCAGACCATACCAAATCGCAAATATGACTGCATACACATGTATTTATATGAAGATGCCCTCGCAAAAAGCGCGCTTTAATTTGCATATGTCTATGTGAGAGAGCAACACGACGACTATGACGACCAGGAAGACCACTTGGACCACCAGGACCACCACCACGACCAGGATGACCACGACGACCAGGCGACCACGAGGAAACCACCAGTAGACCACCAGGACGCGTGGCTGCGTGGATCCTCTGTAAACGATAGGATGCCTGCCAAAACTATTCACCGCACGACAGTGGGAGCCGCACATCGCACAGATCCGGTGAAAATGATGGGACGCGGGGCCCAAGTGTGCACGGCACCACACGAGATGTTTTGGCAGCGCTTTGGCGCACATGCCGTGCGGGGATGCTCATCGTTTCTCTTTGGTTCGCCTGAACACAAGTGCTCCATGTGTTACCGCACTGTTGGGGCATGAGTTATACCGTTTCCGTGCAGAACTTATCGCACTTTGACACTGCGCGTCCGTGCATGTCCTCTGCAGTGCTCGCGCGGCGCTTCCACCGGGGACTTTAGAAGGCTATTCTAAAATGTTAGTACAGAAAGTCACTCCTGGGCCATGTACAACTGTACATCTGCACAGCAACCCACCCAATGAAGGGGTGTTGAGTAAGGACACTAGGTAAGTTTGCAGGTTAAGCTCACGGACAAACTGCGGACGGTCAGCAATGGCACTCGCTTCTGCTATATTCCAGTTTCTTGCGGACATATCATACGGAACTTTGTGGAATCCCCATCTCGCGTGCTGATCCTCTTGGCCAAATCGTGATCCATGTCTTCAATTGGCAAGCAGGTAACTGTTTCTGGCAGGCCTCTAACCCAGAAGTCTAGGCCGGCCTTGCCCTTCGGTGTGACGCGTGCGGCACAGCCGGCCGCAAGCATTGCGGCACCCATAGTAGCGGCGCCCATGCTGGAGCTGGAGGTCTGAGGCTGCGCAGCAGCATGGCCGGCCACGACGCCTGAGTTTGCGGCAGAGATCCTTTAGTAAGCCGGGGAGGCCTGACAACGCAGTTCAGCTTGGGATTCAGGTAGATATGGATCTTCTTCTGTAAGCTATTCTGGTGAGAGTCCCAGGCCCTAGGCAATGCGAGACGTCCCGATGAAATTCGATGTCGGCATGCCTACGAGCTCCCTTCAGCAGTGGAGGCCGCCCGCGGCGTATCAGCTGGAAGCATGGCACTTTTCTACGAAGCGGATCCTGATACAAGCAATGCGACAGGCTGAATTCTGAACAGAAGAAACCTGAACCAAACCAAAGTAGGTAGCCCGGGCTTCAACTTCTTGCACTGCACGAAGCCAAAAGCGACAAACTGGGCCTGGGAATTTCAACAACCCACAAGCCTTGAAACTCCTCTACCCCACACCCCTGAGCTGTCAGTCCAATACTCCTCAAACCATCTCAAACCCATCAACTACAACTCCCAGCTAAACCCTGAACCCGGAGCCGCAAGGCCTGGCTCGATGCGGGCGGCGCTGGGCGTGCTAGGAGGGGCCACCTAGCTGGTAGCTTTCATACTGCGAAAACGCATCAAACAGAATGCGTTTTGATGTGGGACAGGAAAAGGGCCGACAACAACACATGAATATGATTACGACAGGGAGGGAAGTAGATTTGGTAGCAATCGCCTCCTCCTATACTGCTGCTGATACTACTACTACTACTACTACTACTACTACTACTACTGCTGCTACTACTACTACTACTACTCCTGCTACTACTACTGCTACTACTACTACTACCACTACTACTGCTGCTACTACTACTACTACTACCACTCCCAGAAAGATCGGAGTCCATCCGCGACCGCAGAAGTCGAATATTGCTTGCAGGCCGCAAAAAGGAACACTAACTGAGCTAGCATGCCATGCAAGGCTGCTTGCCTTTTCGGAGAACTCTACACTTCTGGAGCCGCTTATCCCAACTCCATGCCCAAAAAAGAAACTGTTCGCACCATAGCCAATGTACATCGGAATGTGCCGGCTCAAAGTCCAAACTCGCCCTCCCCCTACCCCTTCACAAAAGAAAGGAAACAACAACTCCCACAACGTCCGGGCTGGATGAGACGCCCTGAAACTGACACGCCGGAACGGAGCCCTGGAGCTCTTAGCATCGAGGCACGAAGGTGAGGGCGCCGGCAGAGGCGGTGGCCGCCGCAGCGAGGACCTGGAGTTTGAAGTCTTACATGTACTTTTAGAGGACTTTGGGCAGTTGAGCCTAAAGGTGTGGGCTCAATAGATCAATGCCGAAAAAGCCTGAAGTTCAGATTTTCGCAGTAGCATAAACAATCATAGACGTTGGTTTGGTGCTTTAGTGGAGTGTCCGGAATGGGGTGCGGAGTTCAGGGCTTCGCATTTCTGGCTTACGCATTCGAGTTTCAGAGCTTTGGAGACCAAGTGCAGGTCTGGAAGGCAACGGGATACGACTTCCAGGAGCTTCGCTACTTGCTCGCATACATGAGGCATGCGAATGCGCGACAGGCTTTTGAGCTGTGGCCACGCATGGTCTAAGCTCGCGGCAGTGTTGCGTTGGCGAGTGGACGGCATGTTGCCTCGTGAAAAGGAGAGTAGAAGTTTATTGGAATTTTATCGGGTTGGCTAGTTTACAGCGGTTAACCTGGTGGCCAGCCTTTAAGTTTCCCTTTCTAAGTGCATCGCGTAAGCCTCAAGTAAAGTAGAGAATGCTCCACTAAAATCTCTCGGCTCTCGGATGCTTCAAGCTAATAAATTCGGCATATGTTCTTCCGAGAAGGCTCAAGTATCCGTATAAGCATCCACCTTCAGGAATCCATAACGGCAGGCGAGTGGCTGGCAGTCGGCAACGAGTCACAAACAAAACGTCCAAGCTAAGTGCTTCGGCCGGATGCAGCTGCGGCGACTCAAGGTGGAAGATACTAGTAAGAGGCTGACGGTCGTATGTGTCAGCTTCCTTCTGCAACATGTACCTTACTCGTTGCAACTCTTGGACCTCTAAAGACTCTAAGGCCTAAACAGTAAGCTGGTGGTAAATGCCTGAGCACCGTCCCCCACTCGAGGTGCAAAAGACCTTCATTCCAAAGGCCCAGTGTCGCTGTGCTGAAGGAATTGAAGGTCAAGGGTCGAGAGTCGGGTTCCGAGTGTTGCAGCTGAGCTTTTTCGGCTTCAGCTCTCTGCTGCAGTACACTGCACATCATGAGCTCCCACAGTCAAGGGCTGGCGCACATCGTAGATCCATACCTTTGTCTCGCCTTGCCCAGGAGACCAGTCCAGCATCGCTGCCATCCAGCGCAGCTTCTGCACAGCAACAGTCGAAAGTGCTCAGAACAATGACTTCCCACACATTGCAAGATTTGAGCGAGCGGTCATTGATGAACATCTCCGCGAGCCTGAGGATGTAGAGCGAATGTGCGCAGATTCCCGAAGAACACCAGGCTAAGACTTGAAGCTCCTTTCGGACAAAAAGCCCGGACACACATCAGTGTGATGCCATGTTGTCCCACCATCACCGTGGAAGTGCCAGTTCCGCAGACAAAGATCAAACGCTTTGAAGCGGTCAATGTTGAAAATTCTTCAGCCAATTCGCTCTGGACATGTTCTGCCGATTTGTGCATCCCGTGCCGGATCACTTGACTGGCAGTCCTGGCAGCTACGCTAGCTGTTGAGCATGCATATAACGCACTATCCTACTAGGAATGTGTGAATGTATTGAACAGCCCACAGTTGATACAAGCGCTGGCTCTCGCCATCTTTAGCTTGCGAGGCGTTGCGCAAGGGCGGAGAACGCACGAAGTTAACTCCAGGTCCATTTACGGAGCACGGTCTTAGGCTGGATCAGCCGTTACAGCATTTCAAGGACGTGCATGCCAGCTGCTAGCCTATGACAACCGAACGAGACAGGGGAAAACGACGGTCCTCGCGAAGGCCCCAAAAGTAGTCACCTCTCAACCCCCTCCATTTTCCAGGGTTCAATTGGCCCCTGGAAACCAGAAAAAAACATTGTCAGAACGACTGGGTCACGCTTTGTGGCGCTGGGTATACGCACGCAACTTATCGGATTTCGGGTGTAGCTAGAAGCGGCCACAGGGGGATGTTTGCGTTTAGCGAGTGCTTGCGAAATCGAGCGTCTACGTGGGGAATGGTTAGTTTCGACATGCTGTGATGCCACTGACTGTCCTCGGCCTCCGTCTGCACGTCGGCGGGCGGGCAAGGCTGAACGACTGGCATCGTCGGCATTCTGATCATTCTGGCCTCGTCGGATGCCCTGTCAACTGCCCCGTGATCGCAATGCTAGCCGGAAGGTACTCCATAGCCATGACGTGCTGCGATCAGCTGCTCGTGTCATCCTTGTCCTTCTTCTTTTTCTTTTTATCTTTCTTCTCCTTCTTCACTTTTTTGAGCTTCTTGAGCTTCTTCTCCTTCTTGTCTGCCTTGATGGGCTTGCTGGCGACGTCTTTTCTATCCTGCGTTCGGGATGAACGTGCGAAAGCATGAGCAACGGAATCCCGAGCCCTGCCACCCTTGGCAAATTCAACTCCTTCGCAAATGCTGAGCGCGACAACCCTAAAACTCCCTTGCAGACGCTAGAGTCAAGAGCCCACGATGTCACGGAATGCAAACAAGCTGCTCAAACAGACTGAGGCGGCTCTTCTTAGCACATGGAGGAGGAGCCGGAGCAGAAATCGGGAGCAGGAGGAGTAGCAGCAGGAGGAGCGGCGATCAATGGTTATCAACTGGCTTTCAATACCAGTCTTACTAAATAGCGACCTAATTGTCGCAAAACCCAACTCTTGAACCTGCAACTGCAACTGCTGCTCCTGCTCCTGCCCATGGTGCCTTTACTGCTATTCAGCTATTCCTCAGTAAATAATCCTCCCTCCACCTTGCCACAGAATGACACCTGTGGATTTCTGGACCCCAAGGTTTGCCTCTGAGTCGCTGCTGATGATGGGATTGCTTGCTGCTGCATCCTGTGCTCGGGAACTTAGTAGGGCTCAGGCTTCAGAGATGGCATCGGATTCGACTTCAGATCTGGGAGTTGGAGCTCGGAGCTGAAAGCTTTCTGGCTGATGGGTTGTACCTCTAGGCCTTCGGAGGTTGCAGCTTGTGTTTTGACATGGTAGCTGCTAGCTGGATCCACAGTCCAAAGGCTGGGCCTGTCAACATCACACTGCATCATCTTCCAAGGCTCTGCTGCTGCAGCCCGGTCGCTGTCGGAAAGGTGCTTACTCAGCTTGTACTTTTACATAAAGGTAGACGGACGCCGGAGTTCACGACTTGCAACTCAACTATTTAAACCCAAGGAAAAACTCTCTATGCCGGAAAGACCTACAACTCCTATAACTTCCAAGGCATATTCACCAGTGCCGGAATCACCCTCGGAAGCAAGAGAGCTAGGGAAAACACACTGCAAGTGTTCAGACGGGTCAAGCGTGAACATTAATCCGAACTTTAAGCCGCTCTCAGCCTTCTCGAAAGACCCCTTGCAACCTGAACGGTGAACCGGAGACGGGGTCCTGGGAAAGTTTCGGCTCTGGCACCCCCGTGGTGTGGAGGATCCTCGGAGACATGTCGGGTATGCATGTGCATATATGCATGGACATCCTGAACCCTGACGATGCCCCGAGAGAAAAGGTGTATGTCTGTGTATCTATATGCACGCATGTAGATGTATGCACAGATCCATTCATCCCATCCATCCATGCATGCACATGCGTACGCACACACACACATACACACGTGCACACACATATACATCAGCACAGACATAGGCATGAGGTAGACATATACATAGATATACGCACAAGCACCACGCAAGCATACAAACACTTTCTTACACACACATACATACGTACGCACGTACATACATATATACATGAACGAACTTGAACGCACACACACACACACACACGTATATATATATATATATACACACACATGCACGCACACATACATAGATACATGCATACATATGTACATATGTACATTCGTACATGCATGCATACGTACGTGCATACAGACATACGAGCATACCAACATACGTACGTAACACACCATACCATATCACAACATAGCACAACACAAGACAACACAACTTAATTTGACATAACATAACACAACGTACCACCCCACAAGTGTACTCAGTCATGATGTTGAGTCTCAGGACGCATGCAATCACCCCCTCGAGTACTTCATCAAAAATGTCAGCTTTCCAACTTGGTCGATGATCTGGGCTGGGTATATCGACCCCAGGCTGATTATGCTTGTGTGTATATGACAACAACCAAGTATTAGTCTAGATATAGGTTCGCATGTATCTGTATAAGTATACAATTCTGTGTATACATTCATATATATATATAATATGTATATATATATGTATAATTGTTTATGTATAAACAGTTATAAATACACATACCTTTGTGTGTATAAGAAAGCAAGTCTTATAAGTAGGTCAGAAGAAGCAATAATACTGCTTTTCTGACCTACTTATAAAACTTGCTTTCTTATACACACAAAGGTATGTGTATCTATAACTGTTTATGTACGTAAGTCAGTAAGTAAACCAGTCAGTAAACATGTTGACCAGTCAGGCAGTCAGCCAATATCCTTCCTGCCTGCACGCATGCAAGGATGCATGGATCCAGGGATGCATGGATGGAAGGATGCATGGATGGATGGGTTGGATGGATGTGTGTACGCTTAACCCTGCATACCTAGTCTAACAGGAAGACATAGCTTCATCATTCCTGTCGTATGGGTTCATCTCACCACGGATGCTTAGCCAGGGAACACTCTCTTGGCTGCCTCCGCATCGATGTGAAGCTTGGAGCCCTTGGCACTGAAACTTTAGGAAGGACTCCTGGGAACTGCAGATTCGCTGACAGTTTGGATCCTGCAGCCGGGCAGCTGCTCCTCCCGGCGTTCGGCACTTGGAACATTTCCTTGCGCGGAAGGATGGCAAGCTTTGCATAACCCCAAGTTGACTCCTACAAGAAGTATGTATGGTGCAGCAGTGTTTCGAGTCATTCTATGTCTCTATCCCCTCCCTCTTTTCACTCCTGGCTGTGTTCGCGCCTGTTATGTATCTTGTATGTTGCAGTCGACCCGCGTTGTCTACATTTTAGACGTACAGGATCAGCATTTCCAAGATTAGATAACAAACTGTTAGACAGAGCCAGCTTAACAGAATTCGTGCATAACCCTTTCTCTGAAATTCATCTGCATTGCTTGTATTTCCTGACGCTCCGCTGTTGAGAATGGCAACACGCTAAACACCGGTCTTGGAAATCATCGGATTCATCGAAGTGTCATTGAGGCGTGGCCATCCCAAACAGGACGAGTGCAGTCAATGCATCGCTCTTTCTTGTCCATGATGCCTCCGACAAACATTGAGCGTTTGTGGAAGAAACCTCGGCTGAACAGCGAACGCAAAGCTTCAACGACAATTGCGACACGTGAAACTCGTGATTGCACACTCCATATTTAGCACGACTTAAATATGCTTAGCTTGAGTTTCGAAACAAGTCAAGCTCAGAGCCACTTCGCAAACAACAACACCCTCAACATCCGAAAATGGAAGTACCAGCAAGGGCCGGTAGTAGCAGTGGTGGTAGTAGTAGTAGTAGCAGCGGGAATGGTGGTGGTGGTAGTAGTAGTAGTAGCAGCGGTAATTGTAGTAGTGGTGGCAGTAGTAGTAGTAGTAGTCGTAGTAGTAGTAGTAGTAGTGGTAGTGGTAGTGGTAGTGGTAGTGGTAATGGCAGTAGTAGTAGAGTGTAGTAGTAGTTGTTGTAGTAGTAGTGGTAGTGGTATGGTAGTGGTGGCAGTAGTAGCAGTAGTAGTAGTAGTCGTCGTCGTCTGGTGTTTGGTGGGTGGTGGTGGTGGTGGTGGGCTGGAAGGTAGGGGCAGAACTCAGACAATGGGAAGGAACCTCGTGACAAGTTCCGTGATGACGCAAAGTGCTCGATGAGGCTTCGACTCCCCGACCTGCCCTCACGCCTCCCGAAACAGCAGTTTGTGTGCGTGTGTGCGTGTGTGCGTGTGCGTGTGCGTGTGCGTGTGTGCGTGTGTGCGTGTGTGTGTGTGTGTGTGTCTGTCTGTGTGTGTGTAGCATTATGCCTTATTGAATCCACCGGATTTTGCTCTACCGTGACGGAACCTTTGGCGGTCTTCTCGGTCGTCGCTGGCGCTGCACTCGGCCAGGCCTTGGACAACTCTTGGGCCTTTCGTGCTTCAGGCTTAATGTTCGTAGATGTGGCGTAGAATAAGCTTAAAGTGTGAGCGCTAGCATCTGGAAATGCAAATGTCCGTGCTGCACCTACTCGGCACCCAAGCTTGGCACTTCGGCCTTGGGAGATCCCGTTTCTGAATCTCAAAATTGTTGTAGTCTCTGCTCTTGCATACTTTGCGCAAACGATACACAGATGTAATGCTTGAGACTTGAACGCTTGCTTTCGCAGCATGGATTGGGCCGAATCGCTGGCACGAAGGTCTCTGCATCCAAGAAGGCGTAGCCCACACGAAGATCTTGCACCCAGGCATCGTCAAAAGCGCCTGGAGTGAGTCGGGCTTCTCTGCTGGGTCCACCCGCCAGGAACAAATCTGAGGCTCTGGAACAGACAGTCTATGCAAGCCATGCATTTGTTTCCGCCCGAAGCGCGTACATCCCAATTGCATCGCGGCAGACCCGGACGCGCACCTCCTCTCGCATTGCTGACAATGAAGCATCGCCTGCTGTCGAAGGGTTAAGGGGCAAAGCGCTTGTTGATTCTCTGTGTGAAGGGCACGGAATACATATGGTCATGAAACAAAGACCCAGCATGAATTGCAAACACTCTGTACCTACAGTACCGTTTACCATCACGACGACATTTCTCCCGCCGCGCCCCAGGTTGACCCAAAGCAACATATTTTCCTCACAGGGGCTTGCCCGCATTGGTCAGCACTTCGGCTGCGGAGAGAATCCTGAGATTGACCGCAGGTCTCAGTCAAAGCTTCAAGTTTGGTGCTTCTGCATATGTAAATAGCTCTACCCTAAACCCTAAATCAAGCACATGCACCAAGAGAGATAGATAAAGATGCGTATAGGTGTATATATATATGTTCAGTAACCGTATACATACACATATATACTTTTCACTTTCCTCGTTGCAAAGTCGAGTCTTTGCTACGGAACCTGGAGGACAGACAATGCGTCCGGCTTCGCCGTGCTGTGCACATCCTCCACCACTCAGCCAAACTACGTGTAGCAAAAGGTAAGTCCCCGGTACGCATACCCAAAAGCGGACAGGCCATTATCGGTGGTAAACAAACAGATACATGTCTCTCTGCAAGGAGTTAACCAGCGCGGCACTTGCAGTCCTCGCCGGTACTCCATCGTCAGCTAAGCTGAAATCACCCTCGATAGGATCACGGAAGAGGGTTTGATAATNGGTTCGGACTGTTGACAAGTTCACTCGACATCTGGCCTGCCATACTAACTCCATCGCTTCCCGACGGATCAGCGTGCCAGCCCCTAGAAAAGTCAGGAACTCAGCAGCATCATGCTGCCGCGAGGGTTCGCTCCAGTCAACGAGGAACTGAGACCACTCAGGCTGAAGCCAAACATGAAGCTCTTGAACCCTCGCTGTCGTCCAAGACATGTTGGCGTTCCTGAGGGTCCCAGCGAAGGCCCGGTATCTTCCCATCCGGTCTCAAGTATCCCATGGCCTGTGCCTGCGATCGAGCCGAGGGCGTGGCAAGCATCGTTTGGAATCTTTCCTGTGTCCTCTTGATCAAGTGTTGGAACATGATGACTCGCACGGGCGCCGTGAGCTTGGTCGGGTCTTCTGATTTGGTTTTGTGCCACTGGGCCCCGATGTGGAAGAGGGAGCCCGCCATGCTGTCCTGGCCCTGGGTGTTGAGAAAGAGGACGTAGGCTGTATCCTGTTTGTGGATGTTGAGCTGCACTTCCTGCCTCAGCACAAGCGTGGTTAACATGTTGATAGCCTTCAGCTCTGCCAACTGCTTCACCATCTGATCCGCATGGTCCCGGTCCTGGGGCTGTTGTCGAGAATGACGGAAGGCTCCCTGTGGCGGATGCTTGGGCCTGTTGTCCTGAGGCCTGCGCTGCGCCCAGTCGTTGCCGCTCCAAGCATTGCCGGAGTGTTGGGGTGTGGCCGGATGCCTCCCCTTTCCTCCGTTTCCCGGCCCCTTTTGCCCTGACCTTTGCCACTTCGGCGGGCGGCTGTCGTAGTGGCCCTCCGGCTGATTCAGCTCCGCCTGTTCGTCGAGCGTCATGGTGGGCATCAGGGATCGNTTTGCCCTGACCTTTGCCACTTCGGCGGGCGGCTGTCGTAGTGGCCCTCCGGCTGATTCAGCTCCGCCTGTTCGTCGAGCGTCATGGTGGGCATCAGGGATCGAAGCATCTGTAGGTCCATGCGATCGAACATGTCCTCGGAGAACATGGGTCCCAATCTGCCCCTCGGCCACTACTGAATCACCTGCCAGGCTAAGTGGTTTACCTCGAGCAAGCCGGTGGTGCAGGAAGACACCATTGAAAATACCGATGCATGATCTAAGGTGTGCATCCCGTCTTTGATACTGTTGCCCGCAGTACTGACAGGGGTTTTGGATACTGATGTTGCTCTTTTGGATGTTAGTGATGCATTTCTGCATCAGCTCGGCTCGTTCCGGATGCTTCGCAAGCATGTGCCTCCTCAC